>SNVD02007608.1:0-29252 GCA_013180625.2 Boswellia sacra
TAAGTGCAAATTGGATTTGAATCTCCGTTTGTAATTTTTTCTTCTTCTTGTCCTTTATTTTATTTTATTTTATTTTTAGCATTTTATTTTATGAGTCTTTCAGGTCATCTCTTTTGAATAACAGAAGCTTCAGGTAATGTCTCCTATACTTTATCTCTCTACATTTAAATATTGAGGACAATGTTTCATTTGGTTGGGGGGGAAGGATAGTAGACATAAGTGTGTCTTGAAATTTTATTCTTTCTTGCAAAAAAAAAAAGCGAGTTAGTAATTAGATTCAGAGTGCGGTGTAAGGAGTTCAAATCCTCTTGAGACGCATTCTGGGTCAGGAATGGCAGCGTATGGAGGGCCAGTTTGAACTCTTGAAACCCATTCTAACCAATTTGTCATTTTATTTTGATCTTATGAACTCATTTTAGCTAACTTGATATTATTTAGACTTGATTTTTGAAATTTATAACAAGGAAGTCTTATTCATTTCACTTTGCTTATTCAAATCTGATGAACTCTCAACATTATCATTTAGAATTGTGTGCTTATTGCTCATTAAGCAGTATCTTGAATCTTTCTTCACACACCACATACCTTGATGTATGATTATGGGTGCGAATGCATATTGCATAATTTGAGTTCTTTGTTTTTGTTTAGGATACACAAAAGGAAGGGGAAGTTTAAAAAAAATGAAAAAAGAAAAGAGAGAAAGCAATTGTGGATAAGTTTGGTCTCGTAGCCTCCTTAATTCGAGCAATTAAGCCCGAGGGGTGCCTCAACACCTAATACCCTAAGACCAACTGGTTTGGGAGCTATTGGCCAAAGCTCGCTACATGGATTAAGGAGAAAGCTTAATGGGATTGAACATTGCACTATCCACAAGTTTCTAAGCAAAAATAAAGATCGGCAACCCGAGTCGTTAAGCTCGAAGGGGTGTCTTACCACCTAATGCCCTAAGGCCAACTGGTCTGGGAGTCATTAGCCTAAGGCTCGCTACATGGGTTAAAGATGCATTCTTTCAAAAAAAAAAGAAAGAGAAAAAAAAAAGAGAAAAATGTATAAAATGAATGAATATCCCCTACCTAAGGTTGTTAGCCTTAACAAATACTAGAACCGATATGGCTTATTTCTAATAAGCCCCATAGTCATGTGTCAACTGAGAACAAAAGAAGGTTTGTGGATATCTTGACTGAAGGGTACATGAGTCATTAAAAAAAAAAATCAGTTGAGAGTTTGTTTATTTGGATAAAATCAAAGAGAGTGCAACAATGACCACCTTGGATGTAAAATTCTATAAATCACTTCTAAATAATAACGCTTTAATTGCTAGGGACTAGCAATAAGTTAGTTGGGGGGTGTGATGAACACTTAAATATGTATGTTTAATAAGAGCTTAGTTCATCATATTGCATTAATAGTGTCATTAAATTCCTCAACTTAAGCATACTTGTAGTCTTTGCATATTTGGAATTAACTTCCTCTTAATTTTGGTTTTGTTACAGGTTCAGTAAAATAGGCATAACTCTCTATTTATAGATCAGAATGGTGCAATTCTTAATGTTTTGGAAATCTGATTCAATTTCTACAAGATTGCATTTCACAAGCATCATCAAATTCGGGCTCTTAGTGGACCAAAATTGGGCTTGAAGTGAACCCATCTACAGTCTCGGCCCAGTCTGACCAGGCCTCAGTATTTGGATCGTATCTCTCAAAATACGTATCCAAATTGTGCAAATCAATATGTTCTAGAAAGCTGAGAGAAATATCTACAACTTTCATGAAGACATGTGATTAAAATTCACAACATTTCGATGTCAAAATTGATGGTCAAAGTCGGTGCCTAATGATCCCAATTGTCAAAGATATTTACAACTAATATTTGACAATTATGCCCTTGTAATTTGACAAGTTTGCCCCTGGATGTATCTATAAATAGAGGTGCCTTGTGACCCATTAGGCATCTTGGCCTTGGCTGGAACATTTTGGCTTTGGCTAGGATCTTGTATTGTGTTTTGTGTGTTTATGTTATTAATGAATTTCCTTTTTCTTGCATTTTATTTTCTTTCTATTATAATGTTCTTCTAATTTCTCTTTTGCTAAGGTGAAAGGGTGAAACCCTTGATATGAGAATAAGGATTCTCTAACCCTTAATATGTGCTTAATAATCTTAATCTTATAATGTTTATTCAATATGATTTATATTTAATTTCTTAATCAATCTTGACACCACTCGTAAAGTGGAGGTCTTGATCCATTGTCGACAATCCTTGGCACATCAAATGCTTGGATCCTTTCTAGATGATGTATGGTTCTTCCTTACCGACACGAATCTAGTTAGGAACCTTGATTTGTTGTAGACATATGGTGATTGGCACATTGGATGCTTGAACCCATTTACAAGAAGTGGTATAAATATTGGTAATGAAACAAATATAATTCATATAACTAAAATGGTTAATTATCCTTATTTGAAATATCAAGGGCGGATCCCCTAACCTTAGCCTTCATTGTTTTGTGTTAATTTCTTGTATTTTAATTATTCTATTGTTTATGAACTTTTTATTTTATTTACTATGGTAGGTTCTACCACCTTATGAAATTGTTCTTTAATTTACTATGGTTGGTTATACCACCTATTTCCATGGATGGTTTTACCTCCTCTTGCTTTTTGTTTTATATTTGAATGGTCGGTAATACCGCCTACCATCTTACATATTTATTGATATTCTCTTGTTATTTCTTTTAATCATCCATATCACATTTATTTAGCTTATAATTTGTAATGCTTAAATTCCCTTCCTCGTGGATCGACCCCGGTCTCACCGGGTTTTATTACTTCGACACTCCTATACTTGGGAGATAATCCTTTTTCGGATGTGTCATGAATGATTTTGGTCAGTGTATACATGATGCAGTATTGATCAGAGTTCCATCTCTTGGACTCCGGTATACTTGGCATAATGGGCAGCAGGGAGAGGGTACTATTCTCCGGACTCTTGATTGGAGTTTCGGTAGCGCTTATTGGTTCTTGACTTGGCCAAACACAACTTCTGAGATTCTTCCACGGGATGTTTCTGATCACAATGCTTTGGTCATCAGGTTTGGAGATCAACGTAGGCAGACCTCCAGTCCTTTTAAATTTTTAAACTTTTGGGTTGACCGAGAGGATTTTTTGGAGATTGTTCAAAAAGTATGGTCTACGCTTGTGGACGGGGATCCTTTGTTTCGAGTTACGCAGAAATTGGGGTTGTTGAAACGGGAGTTTAATACTTTGCATGCCAAGGCCTCTAGTCACATCTCTAGTAGGGTCAGTGAGGTTAGGGCTCAGTGGGCAGCAGCTCAGGCTGCTCTGGATGAGAGCCCTTCTTCCCCAGAGTGTATTTTGGCTGAGAGGGATTTTGCTAAGCAGTATTTTCAGTTGTGCAGGGATGAAGAGGCTTTCTTTCGGCAGAGGTCTAGGATCCAATGGCTCTCTCAGGGGGATCAGAATACTAAATTCTTTCACAAGTCTCTGATCCATAGACAAGTCAGGAATCGAATTCGTCAGCTTGAGGATGAGGTTGGCACCATTGTTACAGATAGAGGCGACTTAGGTCATCTAGCTGTGAGGTATTTCCAGAAATTGCTTACAGCTCCTCCTCGCCCTTCTCTTGTAGATGCTTCTCGATTTTTCTCTGGCAGAGTTTCTACGGAGATGCTGGCTTCTTTAGTGTGCCCTATTACTGATAATGAGATCAGGTCAGCTTTATTCTCGATTCCCGATGATAAAGCTCCAGGACCGGATGGGTACACTTCTCTGTTCTTTAAACGGGCTTGGGACATTATTAGTGTTGAGTTTATGGCTGCGGTGCGCTACTTCTTTGCAACTTGTCGGATGCCGAAGTGTGTTAATGCCACTCGGATTGCCTTGGTCCCCAAGGTTGAGACTCCTCGGACTATGAGTGACTTTCGACCAATCTCATGTTGCAACGTTCTTTACAAGTGCATCTCTAAAGTGATTGTAAACCGGTTCAAAGCAGTGTTACCTGATGTAGTTGGGAGTTCGCAGTCAGCTTTTGTCCCAGGTCGGAGGATCTCTGATGCCATTCTATTGACACAAGAGCTTATGCATAATTACCACCTTGGGCATTCGCCTCCCCGGTGCGTGTTAAAGGTGGATATTCGCAAAGCTTTTGATACTGTCAGTTGGGATTTCATCATTTTGGGATTAAGGACGATTGGTATCCCAGAGTGTATGGTCCGATGGATTGCGACATGCATGTCTTCTGCTCACTTCTCGGTCGCTTTAAATGGAGAGCTTCATGGTTTCTTTCCCACTTCCAGAGGTGTTCGACAGGGTGATCCGTTGTCGCCATACCTTTTTGTGTTGGCCATGGAGGGTTTGAGTGGTATTCTTCGAGAGGCTTCTCAGCGGCCTGGATTTCGATACCATTGTAGATGCCAGCAGATTTCTCTTACTCATCTCTGTTTTGCAAATGATCTGATGGTTTTTTGCAGGGCAGATGTGGGCTCTGTTAGGGTAGTTCATGATGCTTTGCAGGAGTTTACAGAGCTCTCTGGTTTAGTTATGAATTCGGCCAAGAGTCATGTCTTCTTATCTGGAGTCAATGATGAGGATCGTACAGTGTTACAGTCCATCTTGGGTTTTCAAGTGGGGAGTTTGCCAGTCCGATATTTGGGGGTGCCACTGATTAGTACCAGATTATGCCTTTTAGACTGTGCTCCTTTGATAGAGCGGATTCTCTCGAGGGTCAGATTGTGGACATCTGCTGTACTGACTTATGCTGGCCGTCTCCAGTTGATTAAGTCGGTACTATTTTCCATCCAGGTCTATTGGTCATCTATGTTTATTTTACCGGCAGCTGTGGTACGGAAGATCGAGGGTATTCTGGCTGCTTTCCTGTGGAAAGGAACCTCTTTGTCTCATTTTGGGGCCAAAATAGCTTGGGATTCGGTTTGCTATCCATTGAAAGAAGGGGGTTTAGGAATCAAGCGAGTGAAGGAGTGGAATCATGCTGCTATTTTGAAGCATGTTTGGAGACTTCTTTCTGACAAGTCTTCCACATGGTCTTTTTGGGTTGATAAGGTACTCCTTCGGGGTCGCTCGTTTTGGCAGGTTCGGGTTACTTCTGGAGCCTCCTAGTCTTGGAGGAAGATTTTACAGAGTCGGGATTGGTGCAGGGGTAAATTTGTCTTTTCTATTGGAGATGGACGTGATACCTCACTTTGGCAGGATTACTGGTTGCCGCAGGGGCGTCTTTGTGATTTGTTTTCATTCAGGACTCTTTCATCTACAGGTCTTCCCTCAGATACAAAGGTCTCAGCTATCATTCAGGATGGAGATTGGGCTTTTCCTGAAGGTGGACCGGACCTCAGACGGGTTTGGGACTCTATCCGCATCTGACTGATGAACACTTAAATATGCATGTTTAATAAGAGTTTAGTTCATCATATTGCATTAATAGTGTCATTAAATTCCTCAACTTAAGCATATTTGTAGCATTTGCATCTTTGGAATTAATTCCTCTAAATTTTGGTTTTGTTACAGGTTCGGTAAAATGGACATAACTCTCTATTTATAGATCAGAATGGTGCAATTCTTAATGTTTTGGAAAGCTGATTCAATTGTCTACAAGATTGCATTTCGCAAGCATCATCAAATTCGGGCTCTTAGTGGACCAAAATTGGGCTTGAAATGAACCCATCTACAGTCTCGGCCCAGTCTGACCAGGCCTCAGTATTTGGACCGTATCTCTCAAAATACCTATCCAAATTGTGCAAATCAATATGTTCTAGAAAGCTGAGAGAAATATCTACAACTTTCATGAAGACATGTGATTAAAATTCACAACATTTCGATGTCAAAATTGATGGTCAAAGTCGGTGCCTAATGATCCCAATTGTCAAAGATATTTACAACTAATATTTGACAATTATGCCCTTGTAATTTGACAAGTTTGCCCCTGGATGTATCTATAAATAGAGGTGCCTTGTGACCCATTAGGGCATCTTGGCCTTGGCTGGAACATTTTGGCTTTGGCTAGGATCTTGTATTGTGTTTTGTGTGTTTATGTTATTAATGAATTTCCTTTTTCTTGCATTTTATTTTCTTTCTATTATAATGTTCTTCTAATTTCTCTTTTGCTAAGGTGAAAGGGTGAAACCCTTGATATGAGAATAAGGATTCTCTAACCCTTAATATGTGCTTAATAATCTTAATCTTATAATGTTTATTCAATATGATTTATATTTAATTTCTTAATCAATCTTGACACCACTTGTAAAGTGGAGGTCTTGATCCATTGTCGACAATCCTTGGCACATCAAATGCTTGGATCCTTTCTAGATGATGTATGGTTCTTCCTTACCGACACGAATCTAGTTAGGAACCTTGATTTGTTGTAGACATATGGTGATTGGCACATTGGATGCTTGAACCCATTTACAAGAAGTGGTATAAATATTGGTAATGAAACAAATATAATTCATATAACTAAAATGGGTTAATTATCCTTATTTGAAATATCAAGGGCGGATCCCCTAACCTTAGCCTTCATTGTTATTGTGTTAATTCCTCTTGTATTTTAATTATTCTATTGTTTATGAACTTTTTATTTTATTTACTATGGTAGGTTCTACCACCTTATGAAATTGTTCTTTAATTTACTATGGTTGGTTATACCACCTATTTCCATGGATGGTTTTACCTCCTCTTGCTTTTTGTTTTATATTTGAATGGTCGGTAATACCACCTACCATCTTACATACTTGTTGATATTATCATGTCACCTCTTTGAATCATCCATATCACATTTGTTTAGCTTATAATTTGTAACGCTAAAATCTCCTTCCTCGTGGATCGACCCCGGTCTCACCGGGTTTTATTACTTCGACACTCCTATACTTGGGAGACAATCCTTTTTCGGATGTGTCACCGACCTATGATGGGGACTCTTGACCATATTGTTTGGAAGGGTCACACATCTGGTATTTTCTCTATTGCCTCAGCGTGGGAATTATTACGGAGTAGACGCTCGGTAAACTCCTTTTATCATCTTCTGTGGTTCCCTGGCCATATTCCAAGGCACTCCTTTATACTTTGGCTTGCCTCATTGGGCCGTCTTCGTACTATGGATCGACTACGAAGTCATGGCATGTTATCTTCTTCAGGCTGTGTTCTCTGTGCTTCAGCAAATGAGACGCACAAGCATCTTTTCTTCAGCTGTCCTTTCTCGTCTTCTGTATGGGGGGAGATTTCAGCTAAGACTCTTATTGTTTGGCCATCTTCTGGTTGGCTCTCTCTACTTCATTGGGCTTCTCTTCATCTTCAAGGCAGGAAGAATTTTGGGCATATCCTTGCACGTTTGGTTTTCTCTGCTACAGTTTATTTTCTATGGTATGAGAGGAATGATCGTGTGTATCAGCAGCGACATCGGACTCGTCGTCAGGTGATTGATGAGATTTTTGCATTGGTCCGCTCTCGGCTTCTTACCATTGAGGCCAAGTATGTGATCACTCCTCAGCTTCGTGCTATATGGGGCCTTCGTTATTAGTTGGTTTTTTGAGTTTTGTTTTGTTTAATTGGGCACATGCGCCCTTTTGTTGCATTGTCTTGGGAATGTTAGCTTTGTTGCGGTCGTTATTGGGCCTACGCGCCTTTTCTTTTTTGTTTGGGCCTTTTGGCTCCATATCTCGCTTTTTGTTTGAAGCCTTTGGGCTTCGTTTTTCCTCCTTTTGGACTTGTGAGTACTAAGTACTCTTCTTGGGGAATGCCCCTCGTATTTTGTACAATCTTTTTTCTTTTTATGTGAATAGTAATTTTTCCAAAAAAAATAGTATGACCTATAGTCCCAAATTTGCCATAAATTTGGAAGATTGACTTTGGGGAATTATTTGTTCTTCGTCCCTTATTCTCGAATTTGTCGTCATTACCTCGAAAACCACCTTTGTTTAGAGCTATATTTGCTCCTCGTCTACCTTGATTTTGTGGCTTGAAACTATTCTTTTCTTATCTATTGGCAACTAAGGGCCGGTTTGGGATTATTATTGCTTAAGAAATAATCACTTATTTCTCCAACAACATCCAAGGTGTTTGGTAATATTTTTCAATCTGCTTAAAACTTAAGTTGTTAAACAAATAATTAGATTTGATAAAACATTTCAAAAGTAGTGAGTTGATTACATTTAGAAACCTGCTTCTATTGTTGACATTAAAAATGTATAGATTACCCTCAATAAAAAATGAATATACAAAATTGTCCTCATATATTATTTTTTTAAATCATATTTAATTAAGTTTAAAATAATTGTTTTATGATTTTCATAACTTCTAAAACAATTTCGTAAACTTGCAAAAGATATTACTAGATGGTTGACCTTATCAGATGTCAGTGACTGTTGTCCGAGCGTATCCAATGACATCTTTGGAACCAAAAAGATTGGAATGAGCTGATTTACATGGTGGCGAGTAGGTTTTAGTCTTCCAGCGTGGCATTTTGAGGCCAAAATTGTTGAAATTTTTTGTAAGATCTTTTATCTTCTTCTGCCACTAAATGCCACGTCAGAGGCTAGAAATTTTTTCACCATCATATAGATCAATTCATTACGATTAATTTGCCTAAAGAGGTCACCAAACACGCTCAGGCGTGATAGTGACTGACAATCACCGACATCTTTGGTGAGTCGTTGAATTTTTTAATTTAGAATTAAATAATTAATTATTTACGGTAAAATGTATTTATATGATAATAATTTTCAATTATTTTATTATTATATTGAATGAAAAAAATATAATTTAAATTTTGATATATTTCTTTTTTGATATTAATTATGCAAGAAATTAATTTTTACTATATATAATTTGATTGATTGATAAATTTTATTACGTAAAATTATCTTATATTACAAGAAATTAATTTATAGTTTAATAAAATTATGAAAAGAATTAATTATCATTTATGGATTTTAGGGATTTAATTTTTTAATAGTAATTAATTTAATATCATATTGTCCTAGTTCGAAAGGAATTAGATTAGCTATCTTTAACATAATCAAATTAATATAGATTATTAAAGGAAGTCAATTTCTTCCATTGATGTAATAGATTTGTCTTAATAAATTTAATTAAATAAGGAATGTTAATTTGTTTTATAATTTGATTAGTTAATCATCAATTTAACATAATTACTAATAATAATTATGATATATAAATACTCAACAAATTCATTTAATAATTGATTATTAAAATGAATAATACACATGTCTATTTAGTTATTTATACGTCAGAAAAACTGGGACAATAACAAGTCCAAACACTTTTATCCTGATTTTTAAAAGCATACTAATTTTTAAAAATTAATTTACCAAACACCATACAAATCATTTTATAAGCAATGTTGAATGCCTTCTGTTGTTTAACCTGATAGACAAAAAAGAAAATGTTGTTTGGCATTGTTTGACTTAATGACAATTATTAAAGCCATTCTTAATAATGATCTTTACCTTTAAATATTGTTGGTATAGAGGTTCCAAAATAAACTGTCTGTCGTGGTAGGTTCCATATCCACTCCCTAGGTACATTTATTGGGTTTAGACTAGTCGGCAAATACCTATTAGGGATGATATACAAGAATAAGGATGAGTTTACAATGGTGTGAAGGAATCAAATATATGATCTGTGGAGTTAAATTTACCTCGTTAACTTGGAAGTATGTGCCGTTAAGGGGAAAGCTCCCTCTCATTACTGTTTGACATGGTATCTGATATGAAAGATTTGTAGGACTGGTTAGTGTTTGATTCGCGTGGTTCTCTAGAATATGGATACTGTAGTGTTCCAAAAAAAAAGATATGTATATATATGTTACAAAATTAGAAACTATGCCTAAGGGTATTTGAGTAATTTTATTTAAATTTGATGGGCTTTAGGCCATGAAGTTGTTGTAAAACCATGTTTAAATACATGAGAAGTGGATTGAATGATAGTTGTGGGCTTGTGTTAGAATGTGATAAGGATTAAATGGGTTTGGTAAAATAAGTGGGCTAAAGCCCATGAATTAAGGCCTTATATATATAAGAGAGCATGAGGATTCCAGAAGGGGGGTTTTTCTTCCATTTGATGATAGAAGAGGAGAGTCTTATGGTTACAGAGAAAAAGAGAAGAAAGAGAAGCAGAATAAGAGAAGGAAGAAAAAGAGAGGAAAAGCAGGGAAAAATCAAAGAGGTTCATAGGCTTGGAAACCAAGTAGGGATTTTCTAACACTATGCTTAAATCGTATTATTTATTTTTGTTGTTCTTAATTCATATGGGTTGTAATACATGTGATTTATAGTCAAATTGATTGTTTGTTGCTTGGATGATGAATTACTTGTGAAATTATATGCGTATGAAGTGAAGGAGATGTTGTTCTTGATGGAAGTTATGATTCATGTGACTGTCCTATGTTCTTTGAGCTGCTGCGTTTTTCTAGACTGTGATTTGTACAATTTTTCTGTTGTTTAGGAAAATAGATATATAAAGCTTTATATAGCCACTGATTTCATTGAATTTGGATTTAAAATTAAATTTTGGTGAATTTTTGAAATTGGAGGTCGAAATCTGGAAATGATATTGTTCAACCGACATATTCGATCAGGTTCACACCCTGTATAATTTGAGACTGATATTTAATCCGACACGACTCAACACGTAAGTGTCGAGTGTCGAGTGGATGTGTCGAGTGTCTGTTTTGAATGTGTCGAGGGTTGAGTGTCTGGTGTCGAGTGTTGTATGCACGACTCGACATATAGTGTCGAGGTCCGAGTGTCTAGTGTCGAGTGTCGTATATACGACTCGACATGTAGTGTCAAGGGTCGAGTGTCTGGTGTCGAGTGTCGTATGCACGACTCAACTTGTAGTGTCGAGGGTCGAGTGTCTGGCTTCGAGTGTCGTATGCATGACTCGACATGTAAGTGTCGAGTGTTTGGTTATGAAAGTGTTAAGTGTCTGGTTATGACAGTGTCGAGTGTCGAGTGTCGAGTGTCGAGTGTCGATAGTGTTGAGTGTCGAGCAAAATTATAGAACCGATCCGTGTGCACCCTCCTGACAGGTCTGGATTTCTCATGAAAACCGTATTACCTTGAGACTTATTTTGGAAATTACATTGAAAGGTTTATAAGTGAATGCATTGGACCTTGGATGGGCCGTTTTGAATACGGATCCAAAGAGAATGCGGTTATGAAATTCTTAGTATTGGACCTTGGATGGGCCGTCTTGCATATGGATCCAAGGAGAACACAAATATAAACTTGAAATGTTAGACTTTGGATAGGCCATTTGGATACGGGTCTAAGGGAAACATTAGATGAAAGATTTTGATTGTTAAGTAAATAGTGATACCTTGATGTGTGAATGAGAATGATTGCTTGACTTATTATAATTGGTTGTGTTACTATGTAATTGAGTAACAGTTTGAATGCTTGTGATTTACTATAATGTTAGAATCTTTCCTATTGGGCTATATGCTCACCCCCTCCCTCCTTAGGTATATAAAAAGATATTTGTACTAGTGGTGTTCTAGAGCTTTTCTAGGGAGTCTAGGCATTTACATATATGCGATGGTTTTGGAAAAAGTTTTGACTAGCTTAAATTGTGATAGGAAATTTTATTATGTGATTATCAGCCCATGTTCTAAGTATGGTCATCAGTGTATGTAAAGTTTATCTTGAACAAATAGCCAGATGTTGTAATGGATTCATGTGATATGTATAAATATATGTATGAATTGGAAAATGTTAAAAAAAAAGTGAGATATTGATGATGTCTTTTTATTATTTTTCTTAATCGATCACCCTTAAAGTCTCTAAATAAGAGATTTTAGGGCGTGACAGATACATATGGGTCTGTGATTCCCGAACACTGTTGCAATGAAAACATGTCTTCTCTTGATAGAGTTTGTCATGTTCTTAAGCAGTACACCTTCTTTTAGGTGGTTGAATGGAATTTGCACTTTCACCTAAAGAGCATTTTACATTTAATGGATTATTTAGCAAATTCAACATATGTCACAAAATTATATCAGTTAGGTTCTTGCTCACCTGGTGTCCATATGGCGAGAAGATATTTGCCTTGATCATTAGGTTCTCGTTTTTCCAACTATAGTTTAGGCAAGACCAATTGGTTGGAAGGAAATTTGGGAACCAAATGTTACATTAAGTTTTCCGTTTTATTTTCACCTAACAACAAAATAATATTCCTGTTTATTCGAAGCAAAAATAACTTACGCCTTCCAAAAGAGGGTGTGTATCTGGAAGTTCATATCTGTAGGTAAAGAAAGAAAGAATTAGACTGAACTGCAAGAAATATTATTCCTTCTTATTAGTGTTGAATTTTTTTTTCCGTACTCAATTTTGTAGCTTTTATTCTGCAACATAAATTAGCAGAGTTGCGTCACTTTTCGTACCTACATTTATTAGCAAAGAGTCCAATAATTGACATGCAATACCTCTCATTGATTGTTTGGTTACTTGGACCTGGGACATGAGTGTTTGCTTACACTTGGTGCTCCATATGTAGACGACTAACATTCTTAGGTTTTGGCATGGGAATAGATGCAACTTCTACTGCTAAAGCAACTAAAGCCTTGGACATGTCACTTTCTTGAAGTTCCATATTATCTTGCATGTAATTCTGTAAAGTCTGAATGAACTCCTCCATGTTCAGCTTTATGGTATGTTGGGTGTGCAACCAAAGTCCCACATTGGCTAGACATGGGGAAGATCATGGGCATATAAGTGTGGACAAGTATTCCATTGGTATGAGGCCTTTTGGGTAGAATCCAAAAGCAAATCCATGAGGGCTTGGGCCCAAAGTAGACAATATATACTAATGTGGAGTTTTGTGCTGTCCATGGTAACCCAACAGTGGTATAAGAGCAAGGTTGCGAAGGCAGAGCCAAGGTTTAAGGCAGTGAGTGGTTACTTGTATGGTTATATACATGTCTAGGAAAGCTTTGGAAAAAAGACGATAAGAGTCTAAGGAGATTGAGTTTTAAGTGGGACTGCTTGTGACCCCTCCAATATTTCCTGGAAGCTTTCCTAGTGTATATTAAATCGTACCGGCACTTACTACTATTCCTGATTACTGTTTGGTAGTGGTTTACGTATATGGATACATTTACTATTCACGTATACCATACTATTCAAGGGTACTGTTCACATATATAATACTATTTACTGCAAGACAAATGACAGCCAAATTCAAGATAGAGAAGTTCGATGGAAACAACTTTGAGCTATGGAAAATAAAAATAAAAGCTATCTTGAGAAAAGAAAATTGCCATGAAGCAATTGATGGAAGACCGAAAAATATGCAAGATAAAAAGAAATGGGAGAAGATAGATGGTGATGCGATGGCAAGTTACATCTAACAGTTGCAGATGAAGTGCTGTCAAGTATTCAAGAATTGAACTCTGCAAAGGAGTTTGGGATACGTTGACAAGCCTATATGAAGCTAAATCTCTACACAACAAAATCTTCTTGAAAAGGAAGTTGTTGATAAACGCATGAAAGTACACTCTTAAGCATAAATAATTAATGCTAATTGGACAGTATTATAAAGCTTTTATGATATTTTAGCATAATTATTTTGCTTATGCCTCTTTTACATTTGTTTCATTTCTTTTGCATTTTCTTTAGTCTTTATCTTGAAATAAAGTATTGTCCTTAAATTGTGATTAATGGAAATCATTTTTTCAGGTTTAATAAAATGGACACAACTCTCAATCTATAGATCAAAATGGAGAGATTATTGAACCTGGAGCAACATGTCTCAATTTTACACAAAGTTGAAGAACAATCAAAAGCCCAAATCCAACATTTGATGGGCCGAAATTGAGACACAACAAAACCAAATTGTTGTTGTTTCTCAGCCCAACCCATGTCCGGTATTTTGGGCCATATCTCAGAGAATACTTGTTCAAATTGCATGAATCTGGTGGCCCTGGAAATCTGAGACAAAATGCTACAACTTTCATGTTTTCCACAAAGCCCAATTCGGTCCATTTGGTGGTCAAAAATCAGCTGCAAGTTGGTGGCCGACATTGTGGAAAAATTGGTGGAGGTTTGGTGTAATAGTTCCATTTCATCACCTATTTAAGGACAACTTGAGGAATTGAATGGAGAGAGAAAAAATCATTTGAGTTCACATTTTATCATTGTATATTACAATTCTCTCTTGTATTTTCTCTTTAGAAATGATAAGAATGAATTGTAAGTTAGGCTAGAACTCTTGGTAAGGCTAGAGATGAACTTGTATGTGTAGTTTATCTATTTCTCCACTTTTATTCTACCTCAAGGGCTATAAAGATTGTATGTTTGTTTATGTATTAAACTCTTTCTCATCTTGTGATTTCATTTTAATCCAGAAATTATAATTCTCAATTTCATATAAATTCAGTCATGCTTTCTTTATGTGATTCGTGTTGAATTATAATTGTTACTGGTAGTTTCGTTTTATGAGTTAGTCCTTTATTACAATATTGTCATGTGATATATTGTACCTCTTGGATAACTTGTAAGGATGAATGTTGTTGGTAAATATTATTTGTAAAGAGTTTATGCATATCAAATACATGTGTTTATCATTATGCTATACTATACATATTTTCCGATTGATTGTTTGGGATGTGAAACTTTCAATTGAGTTATAATTATTAAATCAAAGTGGAGATTAGATTTACAAAACATATAAGTGATTCTCGATGCCTTACTTCTTAATTACCATCGATTGTTTCCAATTATTAAACATTGTATTTTCTTTAGAACTAATCACTTCAAAGTTAAATTTTATATCTTTATTATCTTTTATATTTTTGTTTTACTAACCTCTTTTATCAAAGGCCTCCTTGTGGATTCGACACCTCAACGTATACTACAATAACCGCGGTATATTTTGGGCGTAACCAGTTGTACACTCTTCATATGTCAGAAACCACTCCGATGACTAAACATATCAACACTTTGAAGACGTTATTCTCTCAGCTGTCAACCATGGAGCATAACATAGAAGAGAAGGAACGTGCTGAGCTTCTACTTCAGAGTCTACCTGATTCATATGATAATCTCATTCTCAACTTGGCAAATGGTTCGATGAAGTCATCCCTAGTCTTTAATGATGTTGCAGCTACTGTCTTAGAAGAAGAAAGCAGACGTAAAAACAAGGAAGACAGAACAATGACTTGTCAACAAGCAGAGGCTTTATCTGCCAACAGAGGGAGATCAAGGGAACGTGGTTCCAGTGGGAGTCACAATCAGAAGAGGGGAAAATCTAAAGGAAGGAAGTCTGTTAAATGCTACCATTATGGAAAGCAAGGGCACGTAAAAAACGAGTGTTGGCATCTTAAAAGGAACGAGGAAGGAAACTACAAAGGAAAAGAATCTGAGTCGTCAGGATCTCAGGTTTGTGTAGCAAGTACTTTAGGGAATGGCAAAATCTTATGCAATGAGGCAACAACAGTTATAGAAGGCAGAAAAAGGTTTGCTGATATATGGTTAATTGATTCAGCAGCAACATGGCATATGACTTCTAGAAGAGATTGGTTTTATCAATATAAGCCTATCTCAAAAGGGTCTGTGTACATGGGTGATGATCATGCTTTAAAAATCGCTGGTATTAGAACCGTCAAAGTAAAAATGTTTGATGGTGCGATTCGCACTATCCAAGATGTACGAAATGTGACTGGCTTGAAGAAAAATTTGCTATCGATGGGACAGTTGGATAACCTCGGATGTGAGTTCCATACAAAAAATGGGATCATGAAGGTTGTCAGAGGTGCGCTTGTGGTTATGAAGGCAGAAAAGATTGCTGCTAACCTATATATGCTCTATGAAGGAACTGTTCATGAGGTAGAAACAGCGGTTGCTAGTTCTAGAGAAGAATTGTCTAGGATATAGCATCGAAGACTTGACCATATGTCTGAAAGGGGTTTGAAGATTCTCTCTGATCGAAAACTGCTTCCTGGAATCAAAACTATAAGTATACCATTCTGTGAGCATTGTGTTATTAGCAAGCAGAGTAGACTGAGTTTTAACAGATCTATTGCTAGGAGTAAAAACATTCTAGACTTGATTCATTCTGATGTTTGGGAATCATCGGTTACATCCCTAGGAGGAGCAAATTACTTTGTATTGTTTGTAGATGATTATTCTAGGAGATGTTGGGTATACGTCATCAAGAAAAAAGTCAGATGTATTTCCTGTATTTAAAGCCTTCAAAGCACAAGTGGAACTTGTATCCGGAAAAAGGATCAAGTGTTTGAGGATAGATAATGGGAGAGAATTCTGCAACAAGGAATTTGATGCTTTTTGCAGTAAAGAAAGTGTGAAACGGCAGAAGACAGTTGCTTACGCACCACAACAAAATAGAGTGGCAGAGCGGACAAATAGAACTCTCGCAGAAAGAATGAGAGCGTTACTAAGGACTGCGGGTCTACCTAAGACATTTTGGGCAGAAGCAGCCACTACAACTTGTTACTTGATAAATAGGTCTCCATCAACAGAAATTGAGATGAAGACACCTATAGAGATGTGGACCGGTAAGCCAACTGATTATTCCTCCCTTCATAGTTTCGGATGTCCTGCTTATGTGATGTATCATGACCAAGAAAGAACAAAGCTGGATCCAAAATCCAGGAAATGTATCTTCTTGGGATATGCTGATGGAGTAAAGGAGTATCACCTATGGGATCCTATTACCCATAAGGTTGTCATCAGTAGGGATGTTGTCTTTGTAGAAGACATGTTTAAATGTGAAGAAAGTGATAGCACGAAGAAAAATGTTGAGACTGTAATAGTACAGGAAGAAATAGTTTCTTTTGAAGTAATACCAGAACACGATGATCAAGAAGCAGTCGAGTCTGAAGCACCTGAAGTCCGTCGATCAACTCGAGAAAGAAGGGAACCTTCTTGGCACTCAGAGTATGTAATGGCGAGCAATGTTGCATACTGTCTCCTAACAGAAGATAAGGAGCCTTCAAACTTTCAGGAGGCTATAAAAAGTTCTGATGCATCTCTATGGATGATAGCAATGCATGAAAAGATGGAAGCTTTAGACAAAAACAAGACATGGGAACTTGTGCCACTACCACATGGAAGAAAAGCCATCGGAAACAAATGGGTCTACAAGATCAAACGTGATAGGAATGATCAAATGGAGTGGTATCGTGCTAGACTGGTGGTGAAAGGATATGCTCAGAAAGAAGGAGTTGATTTCAATGAGATATTCTCTCCTGTGGTAAGACTTAGAACAATTCGAGCAGTCTTGGCTATGTGTGCTACTTTTGACTTACACTTAGAGCAGTTAGATGTAAAAACTACATTTCTTCATGGAGAACTTGAAGAAGAAATTTATATGCTCCAACTGGAAGGTTTTATTAAAGAAGGAAAAGAGAACTTGGTTTGCAGGTTGACCAAATCTCTGTACGGCTTAAAACAGGCACCAAGGTGTTGGTACAAGAGATTTGATTCATTCATCATCAGCCTTGGGTACAATAGACTCAGTTCAGATCATTGTACGTATTACAAGAGGTTTGAGGAAGACTTTGTCATTTTGCTATTGTACGTGGACGATATGTTGGTACAGGCACTAACAAAGATTAGGTCCAAGAATTAAAGGCACAATTGGCTAGGGGATTTGAAATGAAGGATTTAGGACCGGCAAACAAGATTCTAGGGATGCAAATTCACTGAGACAGAAAAAACAGGAAGATTTGGCTATCTCAAAAGAACTACTTGAAGAAAATCTTGCGCCGCTTCAACATGCAAGATTGTAAGCCAATTTCTACCCCATTTCCTGTTAATCATAAATTATCCTCAAGTATGAGTCCTAGCAATGAAGCAGAGAGGATGGAAATGTCTCGAGTACCGTATGCATCAGCAGTAGGGAGCCTAATGTATGCTATGAGTTGTACAAGACCAAACATTGCACAAGCAGTGGGAGTGGTCAGTAGATTCATGGCTAATCCAGGGCGAGAGCATTGGAATTCTGTTAAGAGGATCCTTAGATACATCAAAGGGACCTCTGATGTTGCACTATGCTATGGAGGATCAGAGTTCATTGTCAAGGGGTATGTTGATTCAGATTTTGCAAGAGATATTGACAAAAGAAAGTCCACTACAGGCTATGTGTTTACACTTGCAGGAGGTGCCGTGAGCTAGGTATCCAAACTACAAACTGTTGTGGCTCTATCTAAAACAGAAGTAGAGTATATGGCAGCTACACAAGCTTGCAAGGAAGCTATTTGGATCAAAAGGTTATTGGAGGAACTCAAGCACAAACAAGAGAAGATTTCTTTGTTTTGTGACAGTTAGAGTGCCTTGCATATCGCAAGGAATCCAGCCTTTTATTCAAGAACGAAGCACATAGGAGTTCAATATCATTATGTACGAGAAGTAGTGGAAGATGGAATAGTGGATATGCAGAAAATCCACACGAAGGACAACATAGCAGATGCATTGACCAAACCAATCAATGCTGATAAGTTCATCTGGTGTAGGACGTCTTGTGGCCTGTTAGAGACGTGAGCAGCATGTATAAAGATAAGACTGAAAGGAAAAATGCCTTCAAGTGGGAGAATGTGAAGTGTGAATGTGAGGTGTGAAGGCATTTTTGCCTTTCACACAATCCCACATTGGTGGGAAACAATAAGTCAAGGGGGAGGCTAGGCTATATAATAAAGCCTCCTCCTCCCCTTAAATTTATCCCAAGCTTATGTATTAAGCTTTTCTCTTATTTCTCCCTTGTTATCTCCTCCATTCTAATTGTGAGAGAGATTGTACATTTTTCTTCATAGTAAAATATTTTCGGTCTTGTCCCGTGGAGGTTTCCCTCAAATTGAGGGTTTTACCACGTTAAATTTTTGTGCCTTTATTTTCTTTATTACCTTTAATTTATTTATTGTCTTTTATTTGAGCTGCGGCGGGAGTGCTCAATCTCCTAACAGTGGTATCAAAGCCCAGGCCCAGACTAAGCCAGGAGAATATGTGATGAAAATTCTCAGACCCAAACAAAGGTGATGGGCTCCCGGATCCGTGGTTGAGCTCTATTTGGCCACGATAGAGCAAGCTCTCGAGGCCTACATCGAGAAGCAAGGCGGATGGATGATCGTTTCAGGGGAGGCTCGGTAAAAAAAAATACAAAATAGTATGGTCCTTTGTTTGAGGGGGGGATTGTTGAGTGTGCAACCAAAGTCCCACATTGACTAGACATGGGGAAGATCATGGGCATATAAGTGTGGACAAGTATTCCATTGGTATGAGGCCTTTTGGGTAGAATCCAAAAGCAAATCCATAAGGGCTTGGACCCAAAGTGGACAATATCATACTAATGTGGAGTTTTGTGCTGTCCATGGTAACCCAACATGTAGGAATTTCATCTGGGTCCTCACTAAATATATCCTCAATGTCAATTTCTCATTTTTGTGTTCACTCTGGCTCTCGTGTTGCCGGTTCTTCAATAATAGGCTCACAGTTAGCGACTTCATAATTTGTTTCTGATTGCTGGTTTCCTGCAGGTTTTTCAGTTGCTTCGGGTAGAGGCAAGGGCACTTAGTTGACAATCACTGCAGGGTTTGTGTCAGATGTTGTAGTTTCTTTTACAATCACTATAAAGCTCTCCTCAGGCCTTGGGCAGAGCAAGCCTAGAGCTGCACTAAGAATGATTTGTTAGTAAAATTATTAAATTTAACTTTTGTACAAATGATTATAAAAATGTTTTTTCCTAGTGGATGTACAATATGAAATTAATAAGGTTTGCTATAAACCATGACTATGGAAATAAGAGGATTGATAAACTGATCCATCAACTGGATTTCTTAATTAGCTGGCTTATTCTTCCTTTTATATGTTAACAATGTGTACAAGCTTCCTGAACGAAGTAAAGAGTTGCTGGATGGTTAACACATGAAAACACTTCCTGCTCTCTCATAACTATAAATCAAAATTGACATGAAATTCTAAAGCCAAGTCTAAAGCTAAGAATTTGAACAAGTGATATTCAAACCTTGCAAATGCGCTTGCAAAATGTCTGCATTCTTCTCTCATTGGACATGCATTGCAATTTGGTTTGCTTTTTGTGCAGAACACCTGCACAAACTCACAGAATTTTTTCCTCTTACCTGGCTTGTTATTGATCAGCCAGGAGAATAAGTTACTGAAAGCTTATTATGTATATATACACAACTCACCTTTCCAAATGTAATCATCTGGTAATGCAGTTCATACCTATTAGTAAATATTGTAAGAAATTTGTAACAATCTTATCGCTAAGAATAAGAATTTTTGTGTTAAATTCCTTTTTTCTAGAAAAGTGTAGATTAGGGGATCAGGACATTAAGATGAAGTTGAATTTGTCTTTACATTGTTCTTTGATCAAGTTTGCACAGTCGGGGCCACAGGTATTTTTGCATGGATTCCAAGACTGGATACCTATGTAGGGAAAACAGATTTGCAGTTCTGTTGTGAACACCTATAGTTTGCATCAATAATCTGTTTGAACATGATTACTTACAATTGTAGAAGATGCAACTGAAGTGACTCAGGCAAAGGCTGAAGCGGAACCCATCCAAGTCTCGCAGCTATACTTCCAACATTTGTGTCAACCTATTATATGACTGTATCAATTAAAATATGCTCTTTCTGTTATAGATAAGCGCATTTTTAATAGAAACTTACTGGAAAAGCAAGATGGTGAAGCGTTAGAAGTTGCACACACTCCACACTTTTTAAGCCCAAACCCCGTATGCTTAGGAGGTACTCTCTAAATAAGGAATCAATGTTCGGTAATTGCTTAAAAAGTATACATGGAAACTAGAGTAGCATGCTACGACAGTTATGATATATAATGTGTCACATTTATTTTTGAGGAAACTATAAGATATTGACTCTTTGGACTTCCTTCGCTTTGTCAGGTGGAACATCCCTCAGCCATTCCAGATCAATGCTTCCATGCTCTCTACCTAGTCGGTTAAGTCCTACATGGGTTTTTAACAAAAAATAACCTGATCTGAAAAACTATCTATGGTTCATGCCTCCACAAACTTGATACATACATATATACATACATATATATATATATATATATATATATATATATATATATATATATATATATATATGTATATGTATATAGTTGTAACTTCATTCCTTCGGCAAGCTTGTTGTTCATACCCGGTGCCTTAATAGTGTCAGCAATCTTGTTAACATCAGCATCTCTTACAGCTTCCCAATCTAATGAGTCTGCGGTGTTTTCTGGTTGTTCATTTTTCCTTCCACTTGCTTCCACCTGTCTCCTCAGACTATCCCAGTTAAAGTCATTCTTTTTATCCTTGCCAACCCTCAAACCTTTTGGTTTTGAAGTAGCATCATCAATTTCATGAAGTTCCTTGCTAAATGAACATTCCTGTTTATTCAAGTCTGACACTGATGTTTGTTGCTGAGTGTTTTCTTGCTTATCAAAAGCAATACTGCTTTCTATAGCATCTAAAGTTTCACCTGAAAGGTTCAACAAATTCAGATGTTTCATCTCATTCTTTTTTACTTTGTCTAGTAATTCAGCTTGTTTGGAATCTTCATGTAGCTCACCTTGATGCTGTGCAGTTATATTCTTGTTTCCTTGCTTGATGTTGCTTGTTTCATTATTTTCACTGGAAGAACTTGGAGCTTCTTGAATGCAAATGGTCAGGTCTGTTGTATGTGCAGTTAGACTTGCAAATTTTGGTATTACAGCTCTTTCCTCTGTCACAAAGGTTTTGTTATTCTTCATGGAAATACCAGAAGATCTTGCTTCTCCTCTTAATATCTCAGAGCGTTCAATGTCCACTGATGAATCTTGGGTAAGACATGGAATGGAACTACTGGAGGAGATAGCTGATACTCCTAAAAATACTTTAGGATCACATAAATCTTCCACCTTGTGACTTTAGCTTTCATACACCATGGTTTGAAACCGTTGATGTTCATTTCCCAAGTTCTCATCAGATGCCAGACTTCCATTGCCATGATTGCAAACTTGATGGAGCTTGTTAGACGTTGGCATCTGTATAAGCTCCATAAAAGTAAGAGTCCTTAAAGCTATTGAATTTAGTTCCATTAGTCAGATCCCCTGTTTCTGAGTTGCTAACAAAGCCTGATTTGGTTCTTTGAGCATTTTGAGTAATTGATGAATCCATGGAATTTTGAGAGGAAAGCACATCCATTGTTGCTATCTTATGTCCCATTAAACACATCTTCTCTGTTCTGGTGCTCTTTGTGGCTGATGATCTGTTAATAACTGGATCATATTGTGTTTTTGAATCACTTGCACAAGAATTCAATGGCTTGCATTTTGATTCATCTAACGAGCTAAAGGTGCTACTTCCCAAGGATTCCTTGTTGCTGACAACCTCTTTCTCTCCATTATCCTCAAGGTCATGAGGGTCATCGAATTCTGATCACAAGCTGGTTGATGCATTGTCTTCTCAGTCCATTCTACAATGTCTTCTGGATCCAGTACTTATGGTACTGTTTCTTTGGTCACTGAGCTAGTCCCTTCACCATAACATGGTTGCTAGCTCTTTGACTCAAGGGAATATTCTGCAGCAAGTGACATATATGCAGAACTGCAAACGGAAGAAAAAGAAAGAAATGTTATATAACTTTCTATTAATTGAATTATGTTCTGTTTGCTAATTAATATGTCAGAAATAGGGGTGGGCATATTTCGGATCGGGCCGGGTTCGGCGATAACCGATCATACCCGAATATTCATTAGGTTTGATAAATTAAAACTAATTTCAGGTATTTTTTTGTTTAACTACCCGAAGGGTACCAATAGGGTCAGGTCGGGTCGGGTATACAAGTCAATATAAAACCTGATACTCGACGAAATCTGACACTCGACATCATGAAATCTAACACCCCACATTATGAAATCCGACACTCAACAGCATAGAATTCGACATTTACATGTCGAGTCATGTCGGATTCATAACCGACACTCGATATCATTCTATTTTGGAAGACATCGAGTGTCGGATGATGCCTTTTTAGCTTTTTTTTGTCTTTTTGCTTGTTTTAGCTTCTTTTTTTTTTTGCCTTTTTGCATCATATTTAACTATGACGGTCTTGGATTTGCAGGTTGAAGCAAATGGCAAGTAAATTGTAGACAATAGGTCTTAATAAAGCGTTGATAGTAACCAGTCAAGCCAAAAATCCTCTCAAGGATTTAAGTGAAGTTGGTTTGAGCCATTGCATCATGCTTTGAATTTTTGCTGGATCAGTGGCTACTCCTTCTTCTAAAATTACATGTCCCAAATATTCAATCTTCTGCTTCCCAAAAGCACATTTTGATTTTTTAACAAAGAAGTGATTATGCTATAGAACTTCAAACACCATTTGTAAATGTTTCATCTGATTTTTCCAGTCATCACTATAAATTAATATATCATCAAAGAATACCAAACCAAATTTTCTTAAGAAATGCCAGATTATCTCATTCATCAAGCTCTGAAAGTAGCTGGAGCATTAGTTAGACCAAATGGCATAACTAGGAATTCATAATGACCTTCGTGAGTGCGAAAGGTAGTTTTGTGAATATCCAAGCTATGCACTCTAATTTGATGATAACCAGCTCTAAGATCTAACTTAGAAAAATATTTCACTCCAAATAATTCATCCAATAACTCACTAATGACAGGAATAGGAAACTTATCTTTTATGGTGATGGAGTTGAGAGCTCTATAGTCAACACACAATCTCCAAGTATGGTCCTTAACAAGCAAAATAGGGGATGAAAAAGAAGTCACATTGTTCTGTATGGTGCCAGCTTCAAGCATTTCTTTGACCACTCGTTCTATCTCACTTTTCTACGCTTGTCGGTACCTATATGGTCGAATATTGGGTGGAGAAGACCCAGGTACAAGTGGTATTCGATGATCTTGATCTCTTTGAGGAGGAAGTTCATTTGGAACATCAAAAATTTTGGAGTAGTTTTACAATAGCTCAGTCAATTCCTCAAATTTCACCTCATCATCTGTTTCTATTTGTTCATCCATCTGTATTCAAAAGATATGAGCTACAGAAGCATAAGGCTTGTGTCTTAAATTTTTTGAACTCGATCAGTTGAAACTAATTTAATAGGTGCAGAAGTGGCTCCATGAAGGAAAATTTTCTGCCATTAATAGTTGATGAGCTCATGCATGACATGCATGAGTTCTAGAATTCTGCTGAGCTCATGCATGACATGCATGGCTTCCAGAATCCCTCCCATGTGAATGCATTGAGAGTCAAATTTGTTAGGCACCTCCAATTTTGAAAATCAAAGGAAGTAGCCAAATTTGATTTGAATTTGTATGCAGAATTTTCCCTATAAATATGGGACGAATTCTGCCTTATTTATGCATCACTGAGATTCCAGAGAGAGTCCAGAGTCTAAACCAGAGAGTTTAGGATTAAGAGAGAGAGCCAGGAGAGCTCCAGGAAATTTAGGGGAGTTTTTGTATAATTCTTGTATATGATTTTCTCTGTTAATACAAGTAATTTTTCTCCAAATTCTGTTCTGAGTTGCATTACATCCCAACAAGTGGTATCAGAGCCTCGTTGAGCTCCTGGAACGTCAGAACAGAAAGGAAAAATTCAGAGAAAATTTGTCCCCTGTTTCTGGAAAATTTCGATTTTTCGGAAAGTCATCGAATTTCGAATTTGAAGTGTCCAGTGTGTTCGTGACGACGTCCTGATCATTCTGCAATTTTCCGGCGACCGATCCGACATCCAAAGACGCCGCACGCGCCTCCGACCTGGTCTGCGAGTGGGCGTCACTCGCCCCACGCGCTGCACGCGCCATTCCAAGGAAGAAGACGACCACGTCAGCGCCACGTCATCAGCCACGTCAGCGACCTTTTTGCCACGTCAGCAGGCCACGTCAGCATATCGCCGCGTCAGCAAGCCACGTCAGCCGTCCACGTCAGCGTGCCACGTGTCGCCACATCAAAGCCACGTCAGCATTGTGGACCCCACCTGCCACGTCAGCAAAACATTGGAAAATTACATTTTGGCCCCTGTATTTCTGGGTAATTACATTTTGACCCCTGAGTTTATGAAATTTACATTTCAGTCCCTAGGAAATATCAGTTTGGCCCCTGTAGTTCTGGAGAATGACTTGTGCCCCTTTTAGTTTCTGAAATTTCAGTTTAGCCCTTAAGAAATTTCAGTTTAGTCCTTAAAGTTTCCAAGCTTAGTATTTATTGTATAAAAAGAATTTTTGAGCCCCGGAAGAGGCTATTCCACCTAATTTGACCGTTCCGGACGTAACGGTGGGCTCGGATTTTTGAAATTCAATTTCCATTTTAGTGAATTAATTATTCTAAAATGGAAGAATCATCCGGAGCCATGATAAAATTGACTGCTACCAATTACACACTATGGAGGCCCAGGATGGAGGATCTCCTTAGTTGTAAGGATCTATATGACCCTATAGAATTTGAAGGGCAGAGACCTGAGACAGAAAAAGAGGCAGAGTGGAAGAAAATTAACAGAAAATGCATCGGTCAGATCAGACAATGGATCGATCATAGTGTCTTCCACCATGTAGCCAAAGAAACAGATGCATATACTCTATGGAAAAAATTAGAGAGTATGTATCAAGCCAAGTCAGCACGGAACAAAGCCATCCTGATGAGACGGCTTGTGAACTTGAAGTTGCGGAGCGGAACTCCTGTAGCAGAACATACAAGTGAGTTCCAGAACTTGGTGAATCAGTTGACAGCAGTCGAGTTACAGCTTGGAGACGAAGAACAAGCACTTCTACTTCTCAGTTCCCTTCCAGATTCATGGGAGACACTAGTGGTCTCCATCAGTAATTCAGCACCCAGAGGCAGACTTACCCTATCAATGGTTAAGGATGCCTTAATGAACGAGGAGGCAAGAAGAAAAGATGCAGGCGCCAGTCAAGATGAAGCCTACATCACAGAGAATCGAGGAAGACAGTCTCGAGGTGAAGACTGGAGAAGAGGTAGAAGCAAAAGCAGAGGCAGATCAAGGGGCAGGTCATCAGATGGGCGGAGACCCACATACAAGTGCTACAACTGTGGCAAAGAGGGACATTTGAAGAGAAATTGTCGCAGTCTTCGGAAGCAGAACCAGGAGAGTTCACAGGCACAAAGCAACGAAGAACCACGAGTTACAGTGGTAGAAGATGTAACCATCTGTGCAGAAGAGACGTGCTTCCACACAGCGGACCAAGGAGTAGAATGGGTCATTGACACAGCAGCTTCCTGCCACGTCACTCCTTGCAGAGAAATCTTCACCATGTACAAAGCAGGAGACTTTGGGATAGTGAAGATGGGAAACAACAGCACCGCCAAAATCATGGGAATTGGTGATATTCAATTCCAAACGAACGTCGGATGCAAAATAACTTTGAAGGACGTTCGTCATGTGCCAGATCTTCGACTCAACTTGCTCTCGGTAAAAGCCTTTGATCAGCAAGGTTATGAGAGCTGCTTCACCAACGGTACATGAAAGATGTTGAAAGGGGTCATGGTGGTTGCTCGAGGTAAATTATGTGACAATCTTTACAGGACTCATGTAAAGATAAACGGAGAGAGCCTTCATGTAGCAGAGCACATGGTACCTCTAGATTTGTGGCATAAAAGGCTCGGTCACATGGGTGAAAAGGGTTTATCAACCCTTCAGAAAAAGAAGCTGATCACTGTTTCCAAGGATGCAGCGTCTCATCCTTGCGACTATTGTTTGTACGGGAAACAACGGAGGGTGTCATTCAGCTCCTCATCAGTGAAGAAATCAAAGCTATTGGAGCTAGTACACAGTGATGTATGTGGACCTCTCGAAGTCGAGTCCTTAGGCGGTAAAAGGTATTTCTTGACCTTTATTGATGATGCATCTCGGAAAGTGTGGGTGTATTTCCTCAGGACGAAGGATGAAGTTCTGGAGAAGTTCAAGGAGTTTCACGCCATGGTAGAACGTGAAACGGGTAAGAAATTAAAATGCCTTCGATCAGATAACGGAGGCGAGTATACCTCCAGAGAGTTCAATGCCATACTGTCGAAGATATGGCATTCGACATGAAAGAACAGTCCCACGCACACCACAGCATAATGGAGTGGCCGAGAGGATGAATCGAACCATCATGGAACGAGTCAGAAGCATGCTCAGATTGGCTAAGTTACCCAAGCCATTCTGGGGGGAGGCAGTTCGCACCGCCTGTTACTTAATCAACAGAGCACCATCGGCACCACTGAACTTCGAGATTCCAGAAAAGGTATGGTCTAACAAAAAGCCCTCCTATAATCATTTGAAAGTTTTGGTTGTTTAGCCTTCGTACATGTATCCAAGGAGCTCAGACAGAAGCTCGATGCAAGAACTGTTCCATGTATCTTCATCGGTTATGGAGATGAAGAATTCGGATACAGACTATGGGATCCCAAAGAAAAGAAAGTCATCCGGAGTAGAGATGTCGTATTTCATGAAGACCAAACATATGAAGATGCTGAAAAGACAACAATATCTACAAATCCCACTAGCAGTGCCCCAGATATTGTTGCAGATTCTACCCCAACACCAAATGCTACAAGAAATGACGAGGTACCAGACGAAGTTCCAGAAGCAAATCAGGAGGAAGAAAATGAAGAGATTACTGAGCAGGGGGAGCCACAATCACCCATAGAAGCTGCTATACCTCCTGGAAATGAAGAACCTCAGCTACGACGATCTGAGCGAGGTCGGATTCCGTCGAGGAGATATCCAGAATCAGAGTACACACTGCTTACTGATGAGGGGGAGCCAGAAAGCTTTCATGAAGCTTTATCTCATCCAGACAAAGAACGATGGCTGCATGCAATGCAAGATGAGATGAATTCTCTAGAGAAGAACAAAACTTATGAACTGGTTGAACTCCCAGACGGAAAGAAAGCACTGAAGAACAAGTGGGTATTCAAGCTCAAGAAAGATGGAACAGGAAAAGTGATAAAGCACAAAGCCCGATTGGTGTAAAAGGATTCCTTCAGAAGAAAGGAATTGACTTTGATGAAATATTCTCACCGGTAGTAAAAATGTCCTCAATCCGAGTCATCCTCGGATTGACAGCAAGTCTTGATTTGGAGCTTGAACAGATGGATGTGAAGACAGCATTTCTTCATGGAGACTTGCATGAAGAAATCTACATGGAGAAGCCAGAAGGGTTCGAGGTTCAAGAAAAAGAACACCTCGTGTGCAAGCTCAAAAAGAGCTTGTATGGCCTCAAACAAGCACCAAGGCAATGGTACAAGAAGTTTGACTCCTTTATGGTGAGTCATGGGTACAAAAGAACCGCTGCAGACCAATGCGTCTACTTTCAGAAACTTACAGGTGGAGACTTTGTTGCATTAATGTTATATGTGGACGACATGTTGATCGTCGGAAAAGATGCAACAAGAATAAAGCAGCTGAAGAATGAACTATCAAAAAACTTCGATATGAAGGACTTGGGACCAGCTCAGCAAATCTTGGGGATGCACATTCGTCGAGACAGGAAACAAAAGAAATTATGGCTGTCTCAAGAAAAATATGTTGAACGTGTGATCCATAGGTTCAACATGGATAGTGCTAAGCCAGTTAGTGTACCACTGGCTAATCATTTCAAGCTGAGCAAGAGATCATGTCCCTCATCCAAGAAAGAGATAGAGGACATGGCCTCGGTACCCTATTCTTCTGCTGTAGGAAGTTTGATGTATGCCATGGTGTGTACAAGGCCAGATATTGCTCATGCTGTCGGAGTTGTGAGCAGATTTCTTTCCAATCCAGGGAAAGAACATTGGGAGGCAGTCAAGTGGATTCTCAGATACCTTAAAGGTACTTCGAAGATATGCTTGTGTTACGGGGGAGCTGATCCAATCTTGGAAGGCTATACAGATTCAGATATGGCCGGAGAACCTGACAGTAGGAAATCTACATCAGGTGTTGTTTACACTTTTGCAGGGGGAGCTGTCTCATGGCAGTCAAGACTACAGAAGTGTGTTGCGCTATCCACGACAGAGGCAGAATACATTGCCGCAGCGGAAGCTGGAAAAGAAATGTTGTGGTTGAAGCGATTTCTCCAAGAACTTGGGATTGAGCAAAAGGAATACAAAGTACACTGTGACAGTCAAAGTGCTCTGGTTTTGAGCAAGAACTCAGTGTACCATTCTCGAACGAAGCATATTGACATCCGCTATCATTGGATACGAGAGGTGATGGACAAGCAACTGTTGAAACTAGTG
>SNVD02007611.1:0-28789 GCA_013180625.2 Boswellia sacra
TTTATTTGGACCATCAAGAACTCAAAGCCTTGGTGGAAAGTATTATGTTTTTTTTATTGTGGATGATTATTCAAGATTCACTTGGGTATTATTCTTGAAAACTAAAAATGAGGCCATACAAGCTTTTTCAAAATTTGCAAAAAGAGTCCAAAATCAAAAAGGATATTCTATTGTGTCCATTAGGATTGATCATGGTGGTGAAGTAGACAATGTTGCATTTGAAAATCTTTGTGATGAAAATGGTTTTGAGCATAATTTTTCCTCACCTAGAACTCCACAACAAAATGGTGTTGTTGAAAGGAAAAATAGGACTATCTAAGAAATGGCTAGGACCATGTTACTTGAAAATAATTTGCCAAAATATTTTTTGGGCCGAAGCCGTTAATACCGCATGCTTTATAATCAATAGAGTCCATATTAGAGCTTTAATGAAGAAAACTCCTTATGAACTTTGGAAAGGAAGAAAACCCAATATTGGATTTTTTAAAGTTTTTGGATGTAAGTGTTTTATTTTAAACACCAAGGATAACCTTAGAAAATTTGATGCGAAAGCCGATGTTGGAATTTTTGTTGGCTACTCCAACCATAGTAAAGCATATAGAGTTTTTAACAAAAAGACTCTTACTATTGAAGAATCTATGCATGTTTAATTTGATGAAACTAATGTTATTTCTTCAAAGAATTTAGATGATGATATTGTTGAGGTAGAAAGGCAAATCAAGGAATCAAGGCTTGATGAAAAGAGCCAAGATGAATTACAACTTCAACAAGAGGAAGTAAATGATTCTTCCCAAAAATTACCAAAGGAATAGAGGTATGCAAAGCTCACCCTAAAAGATCTCATTATTGGTGAACCATCACAAGGTATGAGAAATAGATCTTCTTTTAAGAACTTTTGTAATCATTTTGCTTTTGTCTCTCAATTTGAACCAAAATCTTTTAAAGAAGCCGAAAATGACGAAAGTTGGATTTTAGCTATGCAAGAAGAATTGAATTAATTTGAGAGAAATCAAGTTTGGGAATTAGTCCCTAGACCTAAAAATCATTCTATTATAGGCACTAAATGGATTTTTAGAAATAAAGTAGATGAAACTGGCACCATTATTAGAAACAAAGCTAGACTTGTTGCTCAAGGATACAATCAAGAAGAAGTTATTGATTATGAGGAAACCTTTGCACCGGTTGCTAGATTAGAATCAATTAGAATGTTGTGTGCATTTGCATGTTATAAAAATTTTACATTATATCAAATGGATGTCGAAAGTGCATTTTTAAATGGTTACATTATGGAGGAAGTATATGTAGAGCAACCTCTTGGTTTCAAAATCATGATTTTCCAAACCATGTTTTCAAACTCAAAAAGGCACTTTATGGCTTGAAACAAGCACCAAGAGCATGGTATGATAGATTGAGCAAATTTCTCATTGATCATGGTTTCGAAATGAAAAAAGTTGATACTACTCTTTTTGTTAAAACAAAAAATGATGATTTATTAATTGTTCAAATCTATGTTGATGATATTATATTTGGTGCTACTAATGTCTCTATGTGTGAGGAATTTTCCAAGTGCATGCAACAAGAATTTGAAATGAGCTTAATGGGAGAATTAAATTTCTTCCTTGGACTTCAAATCAAGCAATCAATGGATGGGATCTTCATTAATCAAGCTAAATACACAAGAGATCTTCTCAAGAAGTTTGGCATGGATAATTCAAGGACATATAACACACCTATGGGTACATTAACCAAGCTTGACAAAGATGAGAAAGGAAAAGATGTTGAGGTAACAAAATATCGAGGTATGATTGGCTCTCTTTTGTATTTAACTGCTAGTAGACCTGATATTATGTTTAGTGTGTGTATGTGTGCTAGATTTCAATCTTGTCCAAAGGAATCTCACCTTACAGCTGTCAAAAGGATATTTAGATATCTTCTTGGAACCATAAATCTAGGTCTTTGGTATCCTAAGTGTGATAATTTTGATCTAATTAGTTATTCGGATGCGGACTTTGCTGGAAGTCTTCTTGATAGAAAGAGCACTAGTGGCTCTTGCCATTTTCTAGGACATGCCATTAGTCTCATGGTTTAGTAGAAAACAAAATTCTGTTGCCTTATCAACCGCAAAAGCCGAGTATATTGCAGTAGGAAGTTGTTGTGCACAATCTCTTTGGATGAAACAAATTTTAAAAGATTATGGTGTGGTATTTGATCATATTCCCATCAAATGTGACAATACAAGTGCCATCAACATTTCAAAAATCCCATACAACACTCTAGGACTAAGCATATAGAGATTAGACATCATTTTATTAGAGATCATGTGCAAAAAGGTAATATTTCTTTAGAATTTGTTCCCACCGATAAACAATTAGCCGATATATTTACTAAACCCCTTAGTCAAGATAGATTTATCATAATTAGAAGAGAATTAGGCATGTTGGATATGTCTTAATTTTGCTTTAATATGATAGCATATGTTAAGGGGGAGAATATATTTAGGGGGAGTAGTTAATTTGATTACATTTTTTTGATGATAACAAAGGGGGAGAAATAGTTGGATTGCTTATATTCATAACAAGTGCCATTCTTTTTGCTTATTGTTGATTTTATTTTCATTCTTGATTTTAGATTATATTTTAAAGCAATCAATGGTTTGTCATCATCAAAAAGGGGGAGATTGTTAGCCCTAAGGCTACATGATAATTTTGATGATAACAATACACATTGATTAATTGAGATTTACTAACATGTTTATTTATGTGCAAGAGTAAGATCATTGAAATAATTTAAAAATCAAGAAGAGGCTTATTAAAATGAAGTGTTGAAGCTAAGGAGAAGACTACATGTTAAAGGCACCAAAGTTTAAGAACAAGGTTTGACTCAAGGAATGTGACACATGAGTAATGTTCAATCAATTGGTCATATATATCTCTACAAATGTCCAAATGATGTGATTATTGAGCCTTTGGAAAGCTTACTCAATTTATAACATTTCATATGTTTTAAAGAAATTCAAATTTCAAGTGTAAGGTTGTCCAAATCATCATGCAAGTTGAAAGACAAATGGAAGCAGTTGACATGAGCACCGAATACTCCTTTGGACATATCTTGAGCTAGAAAAATCAAAATGACTTGATTCTTGCGGTATTGGAAAGATGATTTAATGAACAACATTTCATATGTTTTGAAAAAATTCAAATTTCAAACAGAAGGCCGACATATTTGACATGCAATTCGGTGGACTGACACAAAGAAGAAAAATCAACTCACATGAGCACCGAATGGTGTTTTGGCCATATCTTAAGATAGAGATATCCAAATGCTTTGATTCTTAATGTTTTGGAAAGATTATTCAAATATGCAGATCTTTCATGTTTTGAAGAAATTCAAATTTCAAACGGAAGGCTGACAGAATTATCATTCAATTTGGTGGACTGACACAAGAAAGAAAAATCAAGTCACATGAGCACCGAATGGTGTTTTGGCCATATCTTGAGCTACAGATATCCAAATGACTTGATTCTTAATGCGTTGGAAAATTATTCAAATGTGCAAATCTTTTATGTTTTGCAGATTTTCAAATTTCAAACAGAACATTAACAAAAATGGAAGACAAGATTACGGTTTTTATGGTGGGCAGAAAATTTGGAGTTGGTGTCTTCACTTGATTAAGTTCATCTCATTTGCCTATAAAAGGAGCCATTCTCCCATGCATTCAAGAAGTGCAAGAGAAGCATTTTATCAAGCAAAAAGCAAGAGAAATATCAAGTCTAGAGAGCTTTTATATTATTTATCTACTCTTTGAAGAGAGTTATACTTTTGTTGTAAAAATTATCTTTGTTCTTGTATTGTGGTGAGAGTGAGATATTATTGTAAAGGATAAAAGTTATCCTTGAGAGAACTCTTTCCTTGGTGAGGTTGTTCATCAAGAAGAACTCTTGGTGTGGTGTTATCAAGGGTTGAAGGAAGTTGCCTTGGTGAGGTTGTTCATCAAGAAGAACTCTTGGTGTGGTGTTATCAAGGTTTGAAGGAAGTTGCCTTGGTGAGGTTGTTCATCAAGAAGAACTCTTGGTGTGGTGTTATCAAGGGTTGAAGGAAGTTGCCTTGGTGAGGTTGTTCATCAAGAAGAACTCTTGGTGTGGTGTTATCAAGAGTTGGAAGAAAAAGTCTTGGTGAGGTTGTTCATCAAGCAAGTTGTAAGATTTCTACAACTTAGTGGAAAGCTTAGCTCGTGGAGCTAGGAGCCCGTGGACGTAGGCAAGGTTTGCCGAACCACGTAAATTGAGTTTGCACTCTCTCTATCCCTTTCCTCTTTACATTTACTTGCACTTGTGATTGTTCTTTATTGTCATTCTCTTGATTGCATTCTATTTTCATCTTCTTCACCTTTGTTCTCAAAGAAAGATTTAAATAATTTTCATCTTTCAAGAAAAGTTTTCTAAATCCGTTTTTATAAATAAAAACCCAATTCACCCCCCCTCTTGGGTTGCCATACTTGGGTCAACATTAATAACTTCAAATTCTAGCATATAATCATCTCAGGATAGGAAAGGTTACAGGAACACTTTAGGCTTACCAACGGCCTCATGCACTTTCAGCTACCGGAAATACTTAGCTTACCAACGTATGAACAACTTTCACTACTACCTGGCCCTATCTCTCAATTCTTATATATTAAAATTTTCTTTTATTAATAATTCTAGAATGATGTCTATAATTAGAATCTACCTAAATTCTTCCTTTTTTCATAAAGCGTTCAATAATATGTTTCTAAGTCTCAAAAAAGGTTTTTAAGATAATTTAATTGCATTATTAACTCTAGTTTATCTTCATGTGATATATTAAACCAATTTCTTTTAAGATAACTTTGTATTATTCTATATTCAATTCTAAGTGATATATTAAACCAATTTCTTTTAAGATAATTTTGTTACATATATTGATATTAAGGTGCAACCAATCATATCTGTTCTTTAAAATGAATTGTTATTTGCTTCGACTGTTCTGTACTTATCATCACAAGAAATGCCTCTATTAGTCTAAATGATTAATGAGATCATTATACTTAATTACTAGCTAGCATATATTAATCAGTATGTAGTAATTTATCGTTTAAGCGGAAACATTATGTTTATCTAATTAAAATGCATCAATTTTTAGAGAAAACTAACCAACACATATACGCAATATTTTACAAAGAAATGCATTTTTAATCATCTATTAGAATTTTTTCTCATAAAAATGTTCTTATGAAAAGAGGAATTGAATTATTATCGGTCATAGAAGAATATCTTTTAAATAAGAAACCCTACTTAGGATCTATTGTAGCTTCTAAAGACTAAAAAATTTTGCTTTAAGGATTAATTTGTTACATTAATTTATAAGACAAAACATTAATTTATGAGCTTGATCAACATTAAACTTCTAACTAAAAATATTTTTTTAGCAAAATATATAAACACACGTATCAATGGGTTGTCATTTCTATAAGCCATAATGCATTAAATTTATAATCATGTCACGCCATATATTCAAAAGGGATATGCTAGAAGTAATTATTGAAAATCACGTAATGGAGGATGGCTTCTTAAAAATTGAGATATTCTATTCACATATAATAACAAAACTACCACACACGGAGGCAAGCATTATTATGCACTTACTTTTTGAAACTACTTCCTAATTGAGTTTTTAGAAAGCATTTAATTGATGATTGGATACAAGTTGAATTTATAAATTATGGAATAACTATAACAAATATTTTAGAGAAACCAACATTTATAATCACAATTTGATAGTAACCTATTAGAAAATGCAATTTGTATCATCATCATTTTTTTTTTCTTGTATCCTATGAAATGTAGAATAAAAAATTGGAAAGATTGTACTCTGCACCATCCTTTATTTGTTTTACGCAATAGAAATAAGTGATAAAAAGAATAATAAACATATAATATTTATAAACAAAGTTTTAGATACAAAGAGATAGAGTAATGTTATTTTTACAAACTATGTAAACAAACTCACGTGACATCACTCATTTATTTATACATCATCATTTTTCATTAAATGAGTTGATTTCGTGTATTCACTATTCCAATCATATTACGACATATCATTTTATATGAAAGAATTTGTATATAAATTTTGTAAAACTAGCATTATTTCAAAGAGAAATACTATAGAGTGTTGGAAGATTTGAAGATAATAAAGCTTATGCAACATAATGCAAGGAATAATATGGTATTAAATGAGTAATATCATATCATTTCATATAAAGTTTATAAATGTGTATTTCTTTTAATAGAAATCAAGTGTAATAATTGATTTGCAACACATTTCAATACCAATGTGTATTTAGGTCATCTTCATGTCTTTAATTTATAATTCTCATGTTTCACTGCATTTTACATATTCTTAGATAAACTATAAATTATTTTCGGCTTTTCAATTAATTTTTACGGATTTTACAAGTATTTTGTCTTATTTATTTTTTCATTGTTCCAAGATAATTTCATTTATTTTATTTATATTTTAAAAAGTAAAAATATTTTTTAATGATTTGATGTATCATATATGGTTGACATGTCATAGTCTAACAAATGTTGTGAAGTTTTAAGAGATTAAAAGAAAAATAGTAGGATTTCAATCAAGATTATTGAAAAAATTATGAATCAATAAGATTAAACCATATTTAGTCAAATATAATATAAGAAAATATGTTTTTCTATAACAATTGAGAATATTTCTTCGAAGCTTTGCGATTCCTATCATTAATTGGGCAGTTAATTACAGTTATTAATGAGGGTAGTTAAATCATTAACTTCCAATACTTGCAGCTTATTGCATAGCGATTTTAAAGCCACGACGTGGCGATTACATTAACCGCAACAGAGTGTAACACTATCCTACGCCGTATGCGCACGATTCACCCGTCGTCTGTTATCTTTGCTCTCTTCTCTTCAATCCTTCCGCCACGTCACCATACTCAACTTCTTATCCTGCACTCACAGCGTATCTTAGCCTCTAGCTCTGAATTTCTCCGACTGATGGCACCAAACTCCGCCACTTACAAGAAAATGGTATTTTCATCGAAAAAATTTTACTTCATTGCCACAGTGATGGGCTTTAATGTCCCCAAAAGTTTGGGCTTTTGAGATAATTTTGTGTTAAAAATAATTAACATAATCTGAACTTCTAATTTTATAATTTATTTAAATATCAAAAAGCTAGAAATAATTAATAAAAGTTATTTCCAATTGTTTTTCAAATGCAACGTTCTTTACCCGCAAGCATAAATCTTAAATATAATCTTCGTCCATTTTCATGTTTTGTTATCAAAATTTATTAGCTAACTTTTGTATTCTAATTCTTTACAGGCTTTTTGTATTATGCAAATTTTATTTAAAAAAAAAAGGGAGAGACTCAGAGAATGAGTAGTAGGAGACCCAGAAACTCAAGTTGGATCCTAAAATGGTATTATCATATTTTTTGTTAATGATAAATATTTAGATACTTCATAACAAATTTCTTAGATTAATTGCACGAGTTTCACATGATATATGTTGATTCAATTCTTTTATTTTTGACATTTGGAAAACCATGAATCATTAAAAATACATGACTTCTTGCCTTTAGATGTGATATATATTCAGGTGGAGACCCATCAGTGTATTTGGGTTGGTGACCTTGTGAAAATTATAATGAAGTAGTTGTTGTAGTAATTTCAAATCCTATGAGATAATGGAGGCAACTAATAATTGAATTTCCTAAACATCATCTAACCTTGGAGCAGCCACGGTGTCGGGAAGGTCCGATAACAATCCTCAACAATTTATGTTATTTGATTGCTTTCGATATTAACTGTGTGATGAAGTTATAATTATATTATCATGTAAATTACGTATATTGCTACGACTAATTTTGGTGACAAATGAGCATATATAATCTTTCAATTATCATATTATTTATTAAATAAAAAAAATTGAATGTAAACTTGAATGATTGAATAAGGAGGATCATAAATCTAAATTTAATTTATAGAGGGTAGGCATAAATCTAAATTTAATGCTGACTTAGAAAATGATATTTCCAATACTACTAGTAAATGTCTTGGTGAAAGACTTCAAATTTAATTTATAGGGATATTTGATACAAAGTTTTTGACCAAAAAAAATAGATATACTTTTCTAGTTATTGAACTATAAAATTTAAAGGTTAAGATGATTAATGAGTTATGGTATTAAATATAATTTTTTTACTTTTATTCTCAACCATTGGATTCGACGAGATCAAAAATTAAAAAATTGTCTCAATAAATTACGTCAAAATATCTATTCCATATATATATATATAACTACATGCCCTCTTACTACATGATAAACTAGCTAACTACTAACATACGATAATGATGAGATAAAATTTGAAGAAGTCAAACTCATTTATTAATATATAATAATTTTTTTAAAAAGTAAGTTAATTAATAATTCTTATTAATTTTTTATATAATTTCTTATCATCTGCTTTCAAGCCACATACTAATTAATATAACCTAATTACTAAATTATACACATGAAGTCTTCAAATTACAAAAGAGTTAAATATTAATTTAAAAAACAATTTGTCAACCAAATATATATGCGTGTAGCTTTGCAATTTGAAATTTGTAAAGAATAAATCTCCCTCAATCGAACTGTTTTTAAGCTAATATCCATTGACATTTCTAGTTAAATCATTGACAACCTTTGAATATTGATCCTAGTCAATGATATGCATTTACATGAATCATTAAAACACCATACTCTTAAAAAGACTAAATAAAAATAGTTTTTAATTAGAAAGCTAAATCGCAAATAAAGTACAAAATTTGTATTATTATTTTGATACTATTATTGGAGTGAAGCTAATCAGCTTTAATAATGAGTGTACATATCATGCATTCATGCTATTATTACTTCATACTATAGTTGATATGGTGAAGGCATTATCTTTCATATGTATAATTGATTGATGCCCAACTTAATGCTAACCAGATGCTAGCCTCATCTTCTAGTTAAATGATCAGGTTAACTGAAACTCAAAATTTTCTCCTCTCAGACTTAAAAGAGAGTAATGTTGTAATTGTAGGAATAATCGTAAATCTAATTCTAGTTATAGTTTTTCTTAAATTAATAAAATGGGTTTGCATGTGTTTAGTCTTATTGTACTGAGTAGTTAGAGTAAAATCAAATCTTCTAAGGGGAAAATTTTCATTTCATTTAGCTTGGGGTGGATCCAAGACTTATATACCAGATTAGGTTAGATTTTTTTTTTGGTTAAACATAAAACTAAACAAAGTTTTGTAAATAAAATTAAGATGTAAACAACAATTACAAAATATATATAAAGAAAATGAGGATCTGAGAGTGTTTTTATTTATTTATAAAAAAAAGATAATTTAGATAAGAGTATTATGAATTTAAATTTATACATAGACTGACAAATTATGTAGTATGGTTTATAAAATTGAAAGTTCCGTACATGCATTTCACTAAAAATATTAGTAATCTTTGTACATCTTTAATTTAATCCTCGCAGGTTTGAATAGCATTTAATATATTCTTAGAAGCAAAATAAATTTATTTTTTGTATTTTTAATTTTTTAGTATGGATTGTGCCAGTATTCTGCTATATTTGTTTCATAGTTTCAACGATAAATTCATTCATTTGATTGATATTTGAAAAAATAAAAAATTTTATTGATTTGGTTTTCTTATATGGTTAACATATCTCACTCTAATAAAATTTTATGGAGTTTTTAGAAAATAAAATAGAGAAGAATTTAATTAATATCACTGAAAAAAAAATTATGAATCAATGAGGTTTAACCAATCAAATATTGAAAAAAATATTTTTCCTCTTTGTAAATAATATTTTTTAGTGATTTCATTAATCAATCAATCAATTATTATTATTAATGAAAGTAGTAAATTAAGTTATTACAAGAAAGCTAATGCAATAAATGTGAATGAATAATGTGATATTAAATAAATAACACCACACCACTTGGTAAATAAAATTTCGTATACAAACTTTATAAGCATGCATTGTTTGTGTCAGAAATTGAGTGCATAAAATGGTTTCAAAATTTCAAAATAGTGTACAAAAAGGGAAAAATAACGTAGAGGCTAACACCACGCTATCAACTTTGTTAAAAATCAACTTATAATAGTTGATATTCTCATTCTTTACAGTTTTTTTCTAGCCTTTTCTTTTTCTGTATTTATGCAAACTATAATTTGAGAAAAGATTCAAAGAATTGTTAATATAAGAAAAGACTCCCTCAAAGATTCAAGCTGGATCCTATAAATGAAATAGTTATTATTCTTTTCTCATATATATTTTTAATTAATGATAAAAGTTAGATCAAAGATGCAAAATGTACTGCATGATTTTGATATCATATTTATTCAATTATTTTTCTTTTTTTTTTCTTAGAAAGGATATCATTAAAAATACATGAGTTTCATATCATATTTATTCAATTGTTTACAAAGAATACTTATTAAAAAATCGTGACTTATTGCCTTTTAAACATTATATTTTCTGTAGAGGTTTATTTGTATGGTTTGGGTGGGAGACATTATGAAAACTACAGCAAAACTTTGGTATAGTAATTTCCTAATCTATGTGATATTGGAGTTAATTAATAATTAAATTCAAATTATGAATTTATACTATTGGGCTTGTTAGTTGAAGGTCTAATAACAAATTGCAGAATACAAATGGAAATGCTGCAGGAGATCATCACTGTTTTCATCACTTACTTAGGAAGATGGGAGTTGCTGTACTATATTAGCTCCATCTTCGACAATTCTTTGTTTCCACTTGGCCTAATAATAATTTAGAAATAATTCAGTATATTAAATTTTTTAATTACTTTGAATGGGTAAAAACATAAAATTTTGAATTAGGGGTTGCATGAATCTAAAAAATTAATTTAATACGTATTTGCATTGATATATATTCATGTATTTCACTGTAAACAATACTTTCAGTTTGAAAGGCTAAATTAATCGGTGCTCGTATGTTAAATTATCAATCCGGCTACAGATGAAAGGTTAGATATCAAGCCATTGATATCCAATGATAAACATTTTCAAACCAAAATTCTTTTAAGTTTAGATGCACCTGCAATCGTAAGTACTCTAACCTTTTCATTTGCACCCATCAATCTTCTTGCATACTTCGTAAAAGACACCTAGAGCCTCTCCTGATAAATTGAGACCGTTTAGAGTCTATTATTCTCAGCAGAAGAACTCTGTTACAATCTAGATGATTAATCGAGCCAGTACACTTTCTAGTTTCTAGCACATGTTTAAGCAGTAAGGGAGCACCGAATGCCGCTATTTAACTATGCTATTTAAATAAAATGCACCTACTCTTTAGAGAAAACCAACCTATATCAGCACAATTTTAACACTAATTTACAAGAAATTAAATGCAATTTTTAATCATCATAATGTTTCTTCTTTTGAGGGTTTCCTGTGGAAAGAGAAATTTCGATGTTATGAAAAAGGGAAATCATTGAAGTAAGAAACCTTACCTAGGATCTACATTACATATATATGACTACGAGCATCAAGAAGAAACCAAACAAGGATTGAAATAACATACACGTATAAAATTTTAATATTATGTGCTTTACATTATTTATTAAGCTTAATTTTCTTACAATAAGTACAAGATGTACTAATTTAATTGACAGATAAAATAACAGAAAAAAGAGAGTGATTTGTTAAATCTTTGATAACTATACCATAAAATTTCAAAGATTGTAGTCTATAAAATCCCTTATTTGTCTTACTCAATAGTATTAAGTGATAGAAAGTATAATACTATGCTTAAATATTTATATGCTAATTTATAAGTAAAAAAAGATATATTATAAAGTAAATAAAATGATGAATATAAAAGGTTTATACAACGAATGTAAATTGAAAAAAATGATGAGTGTAATAAGGTAAATTGCAAATGAGTAATACAATGTCATATTTAGAAAATAAAAAGAGAAGCAGTGGGATTTCAATCAAGATTACTGAAAAAATTATTCATCAATAAGATGTAACTAAATATAATCGAAGCTCTCTACGAAAATTGACAATGACATGGTTTGTGATTTCTATCATTAATTTGACGGTTAATTACGCTTATTAAAGAGGGCAGTTAAATCATAAAGTCCAAAAACTTACAACGTACAGCAATTTTAAAGGCACAACGTGGCGCCATATTAACCGCAACACCATCTACCACTAGCCTACGCCGTATGCGCACATTTCACACCCTCCTCTGTCGGTCGCCTGCCTCGCCCGTCCTCAATCCTCCTGCCACGTCACCAAACCACCAACCTTATCCTACACTCTCGGCGTAACATAGCCTTCACCCCCACATTTCTCCAATTTAACGCGCCAAACCCCGCCACTTCCCTCTCGCTCATGAGACTTTCACTGCCTCTCACCAAAGGTCCGACTATGTCTGCTGGGTCGGGTGCTGTGATGTGGTTCCGAAAGGGGCTTCGGATCCACGACAACCCGGCGTTAGAGTACGCGTCGAAGGGATCAAAATTTGTCTATCCTGTGTTTATTATTGATCCGCATTACATGCAACGCGACCCTACAGCGTTCTCTCCCGGGTCGAGTCTGGCCGGGCTGAACCGGATCCGATTCCTCTTGGAGAGCCTCGTGGATCTTGATTTGTCTCTCAAGAAGCTCGGTTCGAGGTTGTTGGTGCTGAAGGGCGAGCCGACTGAAGTTTTGATTAGCTGCTTGAAGGAAGTAAGTTTTCTCTCTCGACCGTTACATGCGCGAACAAGAAGGCATGTTAAGTTAAGGCGTGTTTGGGAGCATTTGTTAGAATTACTTTCGACGTGCTTTTTGAGAAGTACTTTTTAGTTGTTTCTTTAAAAGGTTTTTCTTACCTGAAAGAAAACGGCTTCTAAAAAGTACTTCGCATTTGCTTCTTGAACAGCATTTCAAGACAGAGAAATGTTGCAACATAAAGAAAAAGTGTTTATGTTTGATTAACTCCCAAACAGACGTTTGTACTTTTACTGGTTGAACGTACATTTAGATGCAGAAATGTAACTATCAAGCTATGTTACGATAGACTTTCATTGATTGTTGTAGATTTACAGTCTTTTTTTTTTTAATATAAATGCTGTTGATGTTTGAAAAGAACTTATCATTTGCTTGCCTGAAAAGCATCCCTAATGCTTATCTAACCAACAATGCACTTTCTAGATAGTACTTAAAATAGCGCTTCTAATTTTTTTTTGTTCTCTCTTTTACAGTGGGATGTCAAAAAGCTTTGCTTTGAGTATGACACAGACCCGTATTATCAGGCTTTAGATATTAAAGTCAAGGTAATAGCTTTATAATTTTCCAACTTGAGTAATATCAAAGTTGTTTCCCTTCTTTTCTTGGGAAGTGTCATAGCAATAGTAAGTGATATGAAAATTATGTTTGTTTATTCAGGGTTATGCGTCTACAGCTGGGATTGAAGTGTTTTCTCCTGTGAGTCATACACTCTTTAATCCTGCAGATATTATAGAGAAGGTATGTGAGAAACTCTCCTGCTGAGTGTATAATTGAGATTGAGACTCTTACTAGATTATGAAGTGGAACAGTTTTATTTCCTTAATTGACAACGAAGGGATTCAATTCTTCCAGTTGGTTTTTGATTTCCTTTACTAAAACATGTAAATGTTGTTGAATTGCAATAATGAATGCCCACGAAGAATGGAGGAAGGCCACCACTGAGTTATCAATCATTTGTGAAGATTGCTGGTCAACCCTCATGGGCATCATCCCCACTCTCAATCTCACTTTCATCAGTTCCCCCTGTCGGAGATTTTGGAAGTTGCGAGATTTTCGAAGTTCCAACAGTTGAAGAACTTGGCTACAGAGACTATGAACAGGTACAAAGTTACATATGTTTTCAGTTTTAGTGAGTTACCTTCCTATCAATCTTGATGGAAGAAGAATATATGTGTAGAATGAGTCAACTCCATTCAGAGGTGGTGAATCTGAAGCCCTGAAGAGATTGAGAGAATCTATTTGTAACAAGGTATGATATCAGGGCTCTGACACATGTAAATTTTGGTTGTTAAGTAGATTATTTCTTATGCTTTCTCTCGAATTTTATTTTTCCGAAAGTTTTAGCTGCATGAAATGAAAGCAATATCTACTTATATTCAATTGTCTCTACTGATGTCAAGTTATGCGATGCTTATGTTGGCAGAGTAGATGACGTAAACAAGTGTTAGTGATGAAATTTGCTAGTATAAAGTTACTAAATGCACAGTGATGAAGTTTGCTAGAAAGAATTTGACTTCATATGTACTTCTTACTGATAGAAAGCATTTTGGGTATTGGGACTCCAAGAATTTTTTATAACTCTAATCCTTAGTTACATGCTCTCTCTTATATGGTCCTAAAGTGTACTTGCTGCGCCCTGCAATTATGTTACATAGAGTATGCACTTTGAAATATACACAACTTAAGAAGACTCAACAGTTCACTTCCGCATCATAATCTTATCATTGCTAGTTCCCAAATTTCCCATTTTACTCCACTAATTGATGTATGCAAGTAATCCCCACTGCTTACCGATAATTTATAACTTAGTGAGGAGAAATCCATTAGAGTTGATAATTAAAATGTTTTCTGATAGTTGAGGACTATGTATTTCAGTATGTGACAGGAACAAGTGTACTATAAGTTTGTATTAAGAATTTTTTTTTGTCTGTATTTTATTTATGCAAGTATGGTTCATAGAATTTCCTAAATGACCTACCAGTAATCTGCCACTGATGCGACTGTTTTTCCATTTTTATACTGCAGGAGTGGGTGGCAAACTTTGAGAAACCTAAAGGTGACCCATCCGCGTATGTGAAGCCAGCAACAACTGTTCTATCACCTTATTTGAAGGTGAGTTATACTTGGAATCTTCTATAGTGGATGCTTTAAGCATTTTGTTACCACTGAACTAGCCAAATGTTGATAATCTCATTAATGCATTGGTGTTTTATACTCTGTATCTTTATCCTCTTCTCCATTTCTTATCTCCTCGGCAGTTTGGCTGTCTATCTTCCAGATATTTCTATCAATGCCTTATGGATGTTTATAAGAATGTCAAAAAGCACACATCACCACCAGTTTCCCTTGTTGGACAGGTCAGTCTACCTCTGTTTGCTATTTAGTGATGGTGGTTCTACTCTAGTAGATGCTCCAAACTAAATCTGGTTCAACATCTGCAGTTGCTGTGGCGTGAGTTTTTCTACACTGTGGCTTTTGGGACTCCTAATTTTGATCGTATGAAGGGCAATAAAATGTGCAAGCAGGTATCCAAAACTAATGACTTCTATCAGTTCTTTTCTTCATCATAGATATTTAGCGAAGTTGATTTGTCTTCTGCAGAACTACTAATCTATTAGTAGTTTCAATTTTTAAGATTGTGATTGGTTCTCCCCGGATAAATATTCTTTTCAACTGGTGTCAGTGGGTCCCCAGTATAAGCTCATTGACTGTTCTCTTGTAAACTTATAATTGTCAACAGTATGGAAGGCTATATTAACTCAGATTATTCAAGTTCGCTAGTCTATTTGTTTCTTTCTTGCCCATTAATTGTATGCATATGAAGTTAACTTGGGAAACTACTGTCCATTTGTTCTACAACTTTCACTTTCTATTAGTTTTTTTTTTTTGGGAATAAACAGTAACTCCAGATGACGTTGCTGTTCTGAACTTTTAAGAAAAATAAATTTCATTTTACGCAATTTTTTTAATTACATATTTACTAAATTCCATTTCCTTCATTGAGTTTGATACAATACTAGCTGGTGATGTAGATACCTTGGAATAATGATGACAAACTGCTGACTGCTTGGAGGGAAGCTAGGACAGGGTACCCTTGGATTGATGCTATTATGGTCCAGGTAAGATCTGTTGTACATTTAATAACTTATATTTAACGCTTTCCTAGTTGGCTGTAAACTTCCTCACTAGGCAGAGTATTTGAAGTTTGTTTATCTGGACTGCTGTAGCTCCGCAAGTGGGGTTGGATGCACCATCTAGCTCGGCACTGTGTTGCATGCTTCCTAACTCGTGGAGATCTGGTATAACTGCTATCTTTTGGTGCACTGTTGATTCTTTTTTATCTCCTCTTTTTTTTTTTTTTTAATTTACCTTCCTTAATATGAATTGCTTCTGCTGTTAGTTTGTTCATTGGGAAAAAGGACGTGATGTCTTCGAAAGACTTCTGATTGACTCAGATTGGGCAATTAATAATGGAAATTGGTTATGGCTATCCTGTTCGTCGTTCTTTTATCAGGTATGGACAGTTTATATTTTTTATTTTATAACTTCATAATTGTGGAGCAGCTAATTTGAAGCATTTAAAGATATGAAAATGATAAAAAACTTTAATACTGGTGTTAGGCGGGTGATGCAAGTATTCATGTATCGCCTCAGTTCACTTAAATGAGTTTGCTTTTTGCGCTTTTTACTTGTTGAAAAGGCAGGGTAGTTTATTTCATTTAATAGCCTCATAAATTTATACTAAGGCATGCTACGATTTTCACTTCCCATGTTACTATTTAAGGTGTAAATGAAGAAACCTTTAGCCGAAATTTTGACATTTTATTGGTTTTCGTGCTGAACAGTATAACCGTGTCTATTCCCCTATATCATTTGGAAAGAAGTATGATCCGAATGGTAATTATATTAGGCATTTTCTGCCCGTTTTGAAAGGTATGTTAATGTTTCATATCCTTCATCAAACTCTTTGGCTAGGTTTTCTCCTGGCATTTAATCTATGATTCATTGACCAGATATGCCGAAGGAATATATTTATGAGCCATGGACAGCTCCACTGAGCATTCAAACTAAAGCAAAGTGCATAATTGGAAGAGATTATCCAAAACCAGGTTGGTTAATTACATTGTGGTCTCTATCAAGTGTTTGGTCTATTTCTTTAATATATGCCTGTAGTGAACAATGGTGAAAATGGAACCTGTTCTTTTTAAACCTGCCAACGGGGTATTTTCCTTACGTTGGTATTGTTGAAAGATCAGGCTCGACTCATTACACCATGTTGCACTACATGTATCAGGGACTGTTGGGAGATGAAAATTTTGTTTCTAGAGTACACTCAGCTGTCTTATTATATTGAAACTTGGAAACCAACATGCAAATTTATTTAGTATGTGGACTCATTGAACCTTAAATTGATATCCGTTGTTCCTGTATCATTTAAAGTTAGGATCCTTAACATACTTAGAGCCCTCACTTGCTGAAGTTGTAATATCTTAACTAAGCTTCTTACTCTTGTTTTCATTTTAACACCTCCTGTGGTTGATTGCCTTGCATGCTTTCTGGATTTGACTTTTTCTTTGATCACATCTTTTATGTTCTGTTTCAGTGGTTTCTCATGATTCCGCCAGCAAAGAGTGCAAGAGGAAGTTGGCCGAAGCATATGCGTTGAACCAACGGCTGAGTGGCCAGGTGAGCGAAGATGATTTAAAAGATCTGAGGAGAAAGTTGGAGGAAGATAAAGATCATGAGTCCAGAACTAGAAGGCAAAGACAAAAGCTCTGACTGGCTACCAAATAGCATTTCTAACTATGAGGCATTTACTCAAAGCCCTTTGACTTCCAACAGACCAGGGCTTACCAAATTAGGAGCAATCTCCTAACCTTAACCGACTAGAGTTTGTATCTTCTTATCAGTTTAGCTATTTGTCTTGTATGGAGTGCTTTCTTATCTAATTCTAATGGTAGCCTTAGGATTTTTTTGTAGTTTTTATTTATTAAATGTTATCTGTCTTGTTTCTTAGTAGTTCTATTTCTTATTAGCATAAAAATTGATTTAAATCCACAACTTTTTTTTAAGCCATTGGTAAGAATTTTAGACTTAGATGGAAAGAGGTTATAATTTTGGACAACCCTTTCGAGGTGAATGGCAACATGATGCGTCAAGGATATGAAGCAAAGTAAAGTAACTGATTGGAAATCTGGAACTCTTATAACTAATGTTCACTTGACATGTGAAGAAAAGTCAAACTGATTGAAAGAGAAAGCGTTTACTCTGAAAATACACTCACTCAATTGATTACACATGCAACTCCGTTATAATTCCTTCGTTCTCATCTTTTGTCAAGTTCTAACGCCAAAGTTTCAGTAGCTTTTTACTATTGAAACTACTAATTTAAATTAACAATTAATTTTATAATAAAATACGAATATAATTTAGTTATAATTTCCAACAGTTGAGGTCCATTATAAATTTTTAATCTAATAAATTAAAAATTATTTTTGAGTAATTGTATTTGTATGTACGTAGTTAAAATTTTACCCAAAGAAAAAAATCGTAACTTTTTGTTCTTAACAGTGGAGCCCACATAAGTGTTCTTTCTGCTTATGTGGCGAAATCTTCATTGGAAACCTATCCACTCACACAAGATCTGGGTGTAGGCACGCAAAACCCTACACGCTGAATCGCACGTGCCAAGTCAATCCCAACTCACAACGCTGTTACTGAGAGCATCGTCACCGCAGCGGCCCTCAAATTTTCGCCTCTCTTTCACTTCTCATTTCCAACAACGCACAAGAGAAAGAAATAAAAAGATTTAAAATTTTCAGAGAGAGGAAGTGACGGCGTCGTTTTCACCTCTCTAAACCCACGCAAAGGGGGACCTGAGATCATCAGCACAACTCACAGCACAGGCACAAAAACCTAACTCCAAAACGACGACGATGTGGAGAAGAATCTGTTCTTCACAGCTTAAAGCCGCCCTCGCTTTAGCTAACTCTTCATGTCGATCCGCGTCAATCACGCCTTCAATCGCGCTCTCCGCCAATCGGCACCTCGCTTCTCCTCCTCTCTTCGGCGCCACTCGCCTCTTCAGCGCTGAAACAGGTCGTCTCGAAACCTTGAGATCTTCTCTCCTTTGTTTAATGTATTCATATTTTTGTGTTTGGATACGAATCTTATATATTCCTTCCCGCGTGTTTGGCTCTGATTTGATTTAATTGCAGTTATTTTAACTGATATGTAGTACATTTATAGGTATCCGTATTTGGATACATATTTACAGTATTTAAAGTGAAGGCTTCTTTGTGTTTCTGAGGTTCATTTGGAGTTTTGTTCTTATGTAGTGAATAGTGCCGTTTGAAATTGGACCAGATTGTTGAATACATGTTTAGATTTCATTTCTCATGTAAATTTCATTTGTTTGTTAACGAATCCTTGTTTATGTAGGCGTGTTGGAGATGTTAAAATGTGTTTGCATACTTGTAGATGGTGTGATTGATGTGCATTCGGATTGGATTGTTTATATGTGGATAATGTTTTGTTCATGAGGAAGAACAGGGAAATATTTGTGCTCTGTTGATAGGAGAGAAATTATATGAAGTGTTGAAGACTTGTGATGCTTATATGATGTTTATGCGAGTGGTTATGTGGGTATTTATGTGTTGAAAGGAGAAGAATAGAGATGTATGATTGATGTGAATGTCTTTATGTGGTTTTTAGCAGAGACTTCTGTCAAGAAGAAGGTTGAAGATGTTATGCCTATTGCTACTGGACATGAAAGGGAGGAGCTTGAAGCTGAACTTGAGGTGATTTTTCTTTATTTTTTATTTCTATTTTATTTTTTCACAGAAGATTCTCTTGTAAATATTTCTTTCTTGTAAAGTGGTTTTTATTAATTTTCGGTTTACACTAGATTAGATTTATTTATGGGTAAGCTGCTCGGTGGTGATATGCCTAATGGAATAGAGGCTTTTGCTTTATTGGTTCCAACAAATGATTCACATTTTCATGAAGTATAGAATTACTTTTGTTCTGATTTAAAGAGGTTTTTTTTTTTTTTTTTTTTTTTATCCTTCCTAAGTCCCTCTATTGTCTTTAAATTCTAATTACAGTCTTTTTTCTGTTGTCATGTCCAATGAGCATTTTTGGTATTTGGATTTAATGCTTTTGGTAGTTAAGAGATAATCTGATTTTTGGTGGTCTGTTTTCTACAGGGAAGGGATATTCTTGAGATAAACCACCCTGTTGGACCTTTTGGCACAAAGGTATGTGTATGTTTTAATTTTACTACATTGTTTGTAATTTTTTGCATGGTAGTTCTTACATTCATGTTTAGTGCCCTTTCTAGTCTTCTGTAGACAATTTATGGGGTGATTCAGTTTTCTTATGGAAGTCACATGGTTCCTTGAAGTTTGATCTCAAAGTACTCAATATTGGGATTTCTTATGTATATATCTGGACGTGTGTTTATGTCTTATTAACATTTCTTGATATTATTAACTTCTTGGTTGTTCTTGATTTGCATGTTGAGATATCGGTCAGTATGTTGTCTCCTTCACAATTTGGTTAAATGTGTAATGCGTAAAACTTCGTGCAGGTTGAAATGCTTTTGTTTCTTGATATGATCAATGTTTGCAGTTTCATCTATGGCTCGTGTTACAGTTTCTAGATTTGACTGCTTTAGAAAGGGTAAATTCATGTATATTCAAAGAACCTCAAATTTAAACATCAAAAGATTGATGTTTTATTTAATAAGCTCTGTTACCTATTTTCAGCTATAGTTTGATCATAAAGACCATGTTTCTAAAAGTCATTATGAACTATGACAACAATGTGGATAAGGAGGCCAAGCTTATTGGTATGGGAAAAAGTGAAGCTAACTTGAAGTTGATACTGAACTATTAAATGACTTGCTTAAGAAGTGGTGAAGACACACCATCTGGACCTCTGTGAGTTAAGAATTTAATGTAGAACAAACAATCCAGTTGTTGGCTTAGGTTTGGCGCACCCTATCTTTCACATACCAAGACTGCGACTCAATGGCCAAGGAGGGACCTAGGCTTTTAGGAACATAAAGTTTATTTAAAAAAAGGTTTGTGTCTTTATAGAATAAGTAAATGAAATGTGAATGTCAACTACATAACAATTCCAGGCTTTTCTCTTTGCATGGAGAAAGGACTGATTGATAAATATAAGCTTATATGATATTGGGTCAAAATTGCATCCAATTTGAGATGAAAAGTGGTTAAATATTCAAAAGAAACTTGTGTCTAAGTTGTTGATCCTGCAATATCTCATAAGTTTTGAATTTGTGGACTACTAGTTTTCCTCTTTTATCAGAGTGCTTCATATGTTTGATGAAATATATTCTAGTATTCATATTAAGCCTTTTTGTGGTATTTTCATTTGGAAATTGATGCAAAGTGGCTGTCTTTGGGTTCTACCAAGACCTACAAATTTTACATCCCTATTTTCTTCTTAATTGACTTCTTGTAGGAAGCACCTGCAGTTGTCAAGTCGTATTATGACAAGAGAATAGTTGGTTGCCCTGGAGGTGAAGGCGGTAGGTTTCTTATCTTTTCTTTTCCTTGGTTCTGGTTGTGCATGTGTGCCTTCCCTGCATGGTACAAAGAATTTTTGGTATTTCATTGTTTTACAACATTCATACATAATGATTTGCTTTTTCTTTATTTTTAATTTGCAGAGGATGAGCATGATGTTGTCTGGTTTTGGCTGGAGAAAGGCAAGCCACATGAATGTCCAGTGTGCTCACAATACTTTGTGGTAAGTGGAGTCTCAATCTTAAATTCTTAGAGTTATTTGGAAAGGGCATGTTGAATGCCAGGCAAACTAAATCCGTAGTTGGTAGAAGACTCAATACCCTTGGTGGTTCAAATTTGATCTGTTGAATGGGATGCAGTTTAATCTTGTTTCCTTGAGTTGAAATGTTGGGAAGAAAATCCATCTTCTACTATTCTTGTGTTCCGGTGTAGAATTAGATGAGTAAACCAGGCGGCTCTTGCTACCATTCATGTATTCATAATACCGTAAAGAAAAAATTATTGTATAAGTTTGCTTACCTATCAATCAATGTTTGGCAGCTGGAAGTGGTAGGGCCAGGAGGACCTCCAGATGGACATGGCGACGATGATCATCACTAATCACATCTGTTAATTTTCCCATTGGAATAAAATTTGAGGAGACGATGAGGCAAATTCCAGTGTACACTGCAGCTTCAAAAAGTTGAAAAGCTTTATATCTTGTTTGTTTTGAATTGGTCCTTATTTCTTGTGGATGTTGGTTTACCAGCCTCTGGGATGGTATCTTTTTCGTGGTTATTCAAACACAAGTCCGTCATCCGTTGGAACAATGGATTTTGTTAGGATTTCCATTAATGCATTCGCCAAATAATGATGGCTACGTTTCAATTCTTTCTCAAAACATCTTTTGATGCTAGTATTAAAGGGAGTCGTAGAACCTTTTATTTGGTTTATCATCTTGGTGATTCTTGTATTCTAATTCTTCAGAGTTGCACCACGTGTGTAGTTTCTGTTCGGGAATGGAGCTATCAAGAATTTCTCCAGCGAATCATATCTGAGCAATAACTGATAATTGGGAATTCTTTTCTTTACAATACAATGGCATGGCATTTTCTTGAGTACAGATTCATCGTGTTGCTTTTGGAAGATGTCTTCTCTTTTTTGATCTTGGTTACAGATTTGCAATCTAATCAGTCTTTTGTTAAACAGTAATGTTAGATTTATAATTTTTATATAATTTAAACTTTATAATATAATGTCGACGTGATAAAAATTTATTGAAAGAGAAATAAGAAAGGTTATATTTTAAATAAGATTTTGTCGTGTATAAGTGGAGGTCATGGAACTGATATCTTAGGCTGTGCCGCTTTATGCTGTTTTAAGCTTCGTATAAGAACTAAGAAACATCAACCGTTTTAAGCTGTTTTAAGCTTGGTATGAGAATTAAGCAACATTGATGTCTAACAGGCTCTTGTCTTAGAAAGGACGGGAACGGGATATGGACCTAGACCTGGCCCAGAAGCATGGGCCTAGTAATTTTATTAGGCCAGCTAAGCCTTTCTATTTACTGGATGTTATATCCAAGGCCCAAGTTTTTTTAAAATTTTTTTGCTTATCTGTTGATTATTTTTATCTTTTTTTTTTTTGTTTCTTTAATTCCAACCAGAAACTGCAGCGTTAAAGCATCAAAGACTAGTTGCCAAAAGCTATTAATTTTCAATTTATAGTAATTTAAAAAAAAAAAGAGCTTTCGAATTCTGATTCGAGGGCGATCGGGGAAATTACTGGTCTGGTATCATGTTTCTATGCCACAGAAAGATATTGAAAACATTGGTGAGATTCTTTTTTCTTTTTATTTAATGGTTAACAAAGATATGAATTTTTTCGCCCTAAGAATAATTTTTTTAATTATAAAAAGAGTGGTGAACATGTTATACTAAAGTATAAGGTAATTCTTTCCACATTTTTGTGGAATGAAAATATACTTTGCAATGTGAGAATCTTTCAACCTGAAATCATTATACAAGATTTTTTTAGTGGTTCATCTCATCTAACTTAATTATCAACTATTTTTACTTTTGGATCATATCATGTGAGATGACTAAAGAAATTTATTTCAAGATTATAAGTCAAACATTTTTGTAAAAGGATCTCATTAGAAATTTATGAAAAATATTCCGATTAGAGAATTTGTGTCATCTAAAGCCAAGTGTCAGAAGAATGGCAGATTAGAGTTAGGTGTGCGTGTGGTTCTCACGGTTGGAAAGAGAACTTTCCAAGCTTCACCATGCGTGTTGCTATCAAAAGGAAGCTTTCAGCTTTATCATCTTCCAAAGAGAATATTTGTAAAGCTAGCATTTCCTGGAAGACAACGGCATCTAGGGCTTGGCTGAAGCTTAACACTTCATTTTACATTGCATCATAAAAAGCAAAAAAGACCAAAAGACATTTTAATTTCCACTTCTCCGACGAAACATAACCCTAGCTAAAAAACACGCAAAATCGAAGATTGTTTTAATGGTACACCACTTAAAACAAGGATCAAGATAATTGATATATTCCTGCAAGGTGTGGAGTTAATTTTTTTGTTTTTATTTTTTGTTTGAAAAAGATTATAGACCAAGCAACCGAAACAAAACCATCAATTTCTTGGTTGAAAAAAACGTGTGGGAATCAATAGAGGAATTGATTCTAAAATTCCCATCACAATCTTACCAATAATGAGAAAGGAACAACGCAACACGACATTACACTATTTCTATTCCATTCAAATACGTTTGAGAAATTAATTTTTCGAAAAACTTAGCCACCATTATTCCTATCCTTATAGATCAACAACCACCTTTTCTAGCAAATTCATATAAAAGGGTGTTCTAATCTACCAAAATAATTTCGAAATCCAACACTTCTTTCGCTCAATTGTTGTTGTAGTACTATATGTGTCAAGGCAAGGTCAATATATAAAGCTATAATCCATTTTACATAAGTTACAATAACGAATATTTCCTAGCAATTGAATATATATTATCTTCCGAATGGTTGTGATCGATTACATCTAATATTTCATAATTAACAAATAACAAACAAATTGTGACAGAACGATCAAAAAACTATTGAGGGTTCAATGAAATGCATGTAATCGTAATAGTTGCAAAAAAAAAAAAGAGGAATAATGTCGGTTGTGATTTTATTGAGGATAATTAGATATGGAATAAGATATAATGAAAGAACAATCCGAATTAAGATAACATATACTTTATCTCTATTTGTATTCATTCTGCTTTCTTAACTAATGAGATTGACAGTTCACACAACAAAGGCTAGAGGTAAGAAGCTCTAAATGAAAAGGAGAGAGAGAGGGAGAGGAGAGGGAGAGAGAGAGAGAGAGAAACAAAAATAAATATGAGACCAACTCAATGAAGTAAATTATAAATACCTTTCGATGAGCAATGTAAAAATGAGAGTGTTGGGTTTGGTTTTCCAATAATGGTTGCAGTACAACACCGATTGACCAATATCAAAATTGAAACTTCGAAGTCATAACACATAACATATTACAAATATAATGTTATATATTATAAGACATATAAGTTCCATTTTATAAGTTTCATATATGCACTTCTACTATAATAAACCGTTCATTAACAATCATAACCATTGATTTTTCTTTTCGATATTTAGAGTGATACTGCACTTACAAAGTCTGTATGCAAAATTTGTATATTAAGTTGATGCAACACTGCTCATCCAATACAACATGACTCATCAGCATTTATTATATTAACGACTTATATTAATGTTTCAATTCATGTTATGTCACATCAACTTAATTTATATATAAACTTTATAAGTATAAAATTACTGTGATGTTTAACATTCTCTATCAAAGAGACCTACCAACTTCTGTATATTCAATTGTTGTAACATCTCTATGTGAATAGCATAATATCAAAAGTTAATTATCAAGTGATAAATTATTTAAAATTAAACCTGTCATTTCAGTTAATATAAAATCTTGATAAATGTATCTTGATAAGAGAATAATAACATATCCGACAAACTGTTGATTACTTGTTCATCAATTCATGTGCTTCGTTAATTAATCCATATTCACTGAATCACTAGCTAGCTATACATTGATCATTTACTTACACTGAAAGTGAAAGTGAAAGATATAGGGGCAAGCCACCTTGCCCTAGCCACTAGCTATTTTGATCTTGTTGAAGATACTTTAATATGGTTCACAAATGTCTACTCAACACATTGGAAACCAGCTTCCTGGGGCTATAGATACAACGTATTTATATATAAATGTATATGCTTTGCGCTTTATTCAAAATGTTTTCAAGTTTTTGTTCTTCATGTCCCTTTGCGGACTAGACTTTTTTTTTTATTATTTACATTTGCGAGCCAGCTTTGCACATATGCATGCATGACTGACCGCCACTATCCTCCTTTTAATAATCTGAAAAGTGGTAACTTGTTTGCATCAAGTAATCTTAACTCTTTTTTTTTTTTTTCCTTTTATTGTTATTAATGGCATTCCAATAGTTCATTATGAGATGACGTTTAAGATACAAAACCACTAAAAATTGATACTTAATTATATATATGCTGACTTGTGATTTGTCCATGTATATATTCTAGATTTATTCTGAATTTTTTAAGAGATGTGTGGCTACGAAATGGTTATGTAAGAAGTGGGTTCTAGGTATTGGAATATGGATAATTTTTTTCTAAAAAAATTTGGTCTTTTTCATTTTTGAAGGGAAAAAAGACCCAAAATGAAGTCGAGAGTTGCCCATTTAAGAAAAGATTGAGTAACATTTGGGATTTAGTATGAGCTAATGAACCCACAATATACTATTTTAATCTCAAATGGAAAGGTTAGTGCCAAACAGCATATTGCTGTGTTTGGTTATTGAACTCAGAAACCAATTTTGTAATCTTGAATTGATTCTTATACTAATAGTGCGGGGTAAGGAAGGAGTTGACAAACAAAAAGGTGTAGCACTTAAAAGTCCTCCCACAAAGGAGGGAAAACACAAAAATAATGGCCTCATATTTGACCCAGAAAGGAGATTAGATGCTCCCATTTACTACTGTAACCAATCTTAATCTTCTAGATCATCTGGGTTATTCATGGTCAAACAGTTAAATATAGAGCTCATATTATCATGGACGTTGTTTTAGATTATAAGTTAATCATAAAAGGCATTGGCAACTATACACAAACAAAAGGGTTAACATTGTGAGACTTTTAGAGGGTAGTGCAATCGTATCTTAAAGATATTAAGATTCTTTTCTGATCTGATTTTTATGTGAATAAAATTAAGTTCATGATTATTGGTGATTAACAGACAAAAGTCAAAAAAGTAATAAAGGACATTAGTATATCGATATTAATATGGTATGTATTATGATCAGATACTCAAAAGTTTAAGAGAGACTCATGATTTATCTAGAAAACACAGATAAGATAAATAGATTAAAATATTTAACAAAAGTTGTTCGATTTTATAAGAATAATTAATTCAATATATCTTAAGTCCATATAGAACTAGTTAGTGTTTTTTCGCACAAAACAAAGAATCTCTAAAAGACTCATTGAATAACACGACTCAACTTTATTAAAAATTTTATATTAATCAGTACTCTTATAAACATGATACTATAAAAACAATAACACACACACACACACACACACACACACACACACACACACACACACACACACATATATATATATATATATATATGTTTTCCTTATATTTCATACATATAGCAAATAGAAGACAAATAATATGTTTAGAGAACTTGTAGATAGTCATTAATCCAAACTTCATTGCATTGCTTGATTTTTAGCCAGGGCACGAATCACAAATTATCACTTTGAGGGTGTCTAAGTAAACTTATCGTCAAAAAGACATTATTGGCGAGCTACACCTGCAATCAAAACTCATGACAACAAGCCAACAACTAGAAGATGGTTGTCCTTGTCCAATAATATGCTTGTTGTTGAGATATCAATTCCACATGCAGTTGTAAACTTTGATGCATACGCTGCACATTAAGATAAATAATTGTGAACTTCTGTTGGCAGTGGAAAGTAAGATAGAGCTGCAGCCTCATCCAATCGACCATAGCTGCAAACACAGATAAAAGCATCACTGAAAAAAAAAAAATGCTATCATGAAAGGAGTAGCTGACCTTGAAGCTTTCTCTAGTGCTATATTAGATTAAAATATCTACTTTTTCTAGTGAAGAAGAATGGTTAATTAGCTGATTTAATTCCACAATGAGATAATCTTCTAATCATTAATTAACTAACTTTCCAACTTGACTCTCATATAACGAATACTAAACATACTTAATTTCAAATGGGACAACATTGATAAATGATATAGATATTGGAGGAATAGTTATTTATGTACATGAAATATGAGGGTTGGATTGGATTGGATACAACTGTAAATGTATATGAATGCATTGGAGACAGAATTTTTCATCCCAGAAACGCCTGGAGCATTAAGGCATTAAAGCTGCATTTTATAGGTGGCTCAGACATAGTGGTGCATATATAAATAATGGAGGACTCAGACACATTGACCTATACTGCTCTGTGAACCCACTCACTGATCACTTCACTGGTGGGTCTGCATATCTTAAGTTTATCTTTGTTGGAGCTGGGATTTATGCCACCACTTCCACTTTCTCACTGCACATTGGACTCCAAGTGTACTGACAAATAATAGATCAATTGTGTCAAACTTGTATTTGAAGCCGGTGTTCCCAGTTGGGCACTGAGGCGAAAGCGTCCAGGTGTGCAGAATTTTTTCAATAATTACATCTCCAGTAAAAGCGTTAATTGTGTCATGACTACTTGAATATTCACCAACTGGGATTACTAGCCTCCAGCATACATGTGAAGCATGCAAAACATTCATGGGTGGGTTGAATAAGCAAAAACACATTTACGCAGAGATAAAAGTTTATATGCATGCTTCCCCCTCATCTTTTTCACAATCAAAATCTGAAATGGTAGGACAATATTTCTACGCATCTATATATTTCATTTATGCTAATCATTATTATGTCGGTAACTCTATTCCAAATAACCATATATCTGTGTATATTAAATCAAACTTTATTATATAAATATGCTGATGTTACATCAAATCCAAGACTTTCTTGAGATTCACAGGATAGAAAAAGTTTAAAATACAATCTAATCAAATCATTTTTTATATTAAACACACACATATTTATATATTTATATATATATAATAATCTATTTCAAAAATTATAATAATATTAATTAACTGAGAGACAGAGATAAATGACACGACAGATACAAATGACGATGTGATATATTCATTTATATATATATATTAATCACGG
>SNVD02007613.1:0-29022 GCA_013180625.2 Boswellia sacra
CTTTCCAGTAGAGCTCGAACACAAAGCATGGTGGGCAGTAAAGCTTTGTAACATGGAGATGGATGCTGCTGGAGAGCAAAGGAATCTTCAACTGCAAGAATTGGAAGAACTTAGAAATGATGCCTATGAGAATTCCAGAATTTACAAGGAGACAACTAAGGCATTTCATGATAAAATGATCTCCAGGAAGAATTTTGAAGTGGGACAGAAAGTTCTTTTATTTCATTCTCGCCTCAAGTTATTTCCAGGTAAATTACGATCTCGATGGGTTGGACCTTTTTTATTACTAATGTTTTTCCTCATGGTGCAGTGGAAATCAAGAGCTTAAAAACGGACAAAGTATTCAAGGTGAATGGGCATAGGTTGAAGTCTTACTATGAGAATTCAGTGATGAAGGACATCAATGAGGTACCTCTCTACGAGCCAACTTATCTTGATGGGTGAGGGCAGATAACGTCAGGCTGAGGACGTTAAACCAAGCGCTTATTGGGAGGCAACCCAATGTTTTTGAAAAATAAATAAAAAGAGAAGAGGAAAAGAAGGTAATGATGATCAATTTTTGTGTCTGGAGGAGATTCCTCTCATAGGCTTTATCGAACGTAATTGATCAGGTTTTATCTCTCTTTGCCATCTGTCTCATTTATTTCTTTGTTTATTTTTGACTTTTGTTTGCTATTGTGTTTTTATTTCTTTTATGCGTCTTTATTTTATTTTTTTTACTTCCCCTTCCTTTTGTTAAATTTCATTATTCTATACTTCGAACTCTTGTGTGCAACAGCTTGAGGAAACACCCAAACGGAAACTGAAACCATTGCCCGAAGGTTTGAAACGTGCATATCTTGGAGAAGAACAGACTCAATCACATTTTCGGTAATATCTCTACTTTTCTTCTCTTCAATGGATGTTGATATCTTTCTATCGAACCTTCGTAAATATTTCCCTTCACTTCCTCAAAATGCTGTGGTTAAAATTTATAAAGTACGGATGACTAGACTTTGGGCGTTGATGCTCCTAAATGTGCCTGCTGATATCCGATGGCTTAACGAATCCAAGGTGAGATTGTCCGGTGAGCCGGACATTAATCTCGCAAAATACATGCCTGGTCTAGGAAAAAGCTACTACGCCAAGAGGCGAAAAGCGAAAAGGTTACAAGTATGTTATAAATGTGCTAGATGGAATTGTAACCAGACTTGTCGTTCATTAGGTTTTGCGTCCAGGAATAGAGAAGATAAACTTGCATTAATTAAGAATGGTTTGAGTAATGAGTCGCTGGATAATGTTTTGTTAACTCTCGAGTCACATTCTTGTGGACTTGTTCACGTGAATTGCTTAATTTATGGACACAATTTCGTGATGAATTGCAATGTTATAGTCTAGGGAATCTGACTAAAAACGACCCTGTTTGCCAGTTTATAAGAAAACTGGATGGGAAACAAATCCCCGACTCATAGAAGGCGTTTCAGCCGTTACTGGACGTAAAACCAGAGGAAGATGTGAGCCACAATCAGAACTACTTGTATATTTGAATGTGTGTTGTTGTTGTCGAATTTTATTTCTTTCTTGTTTCGTTTGATCTGATTATCAATGTTGTTTTTGTGTTGTTGTTGTTTGTTGATTTTTTTTGTTTTTATTTCAAGTTTTCTTTTTGACAAACCATATGACTACCCTATGGCATAAGTACACGTGGGAGACAAGTGTGGAGGTTTTGTCAACCTCCACCGAAATTGTATCTCTATTTTTTATGCTTCACGTGGGAGACAAGTGTGGGGGTTTTGTCAACCCCCACCGAAAGTGTATCTCCATTTTCCATGCTTCACGTGGGAGACAAGTGTGTAGGTTTTGTCAAACCTCGCCGAAAGCATATCTCATTTTTTCAAATCTTAGGGCGATAAATCTGCATCGAGCAACCCCCACCGAAATTATGTCCCCATGTGTCAATTTTGAGAGTTTTACCTGTGTATATATCCATTCTCCATATTTTCAAATGTCATTATTATAACCTGTCTTGCACTTGAAAAGCGTACTACCTAACGTTCATCATTTTCTTACACAAGGTTAGAGCACTTGTAGAAATGGAGAAAACACCAATTCGGCGATTCCAAAATATATGCGTATTTTGTGGATCGCAATTTGGTAAAGGTGGAGAGTTTACAACAGCAGCTCTTGATCTTGGTAGGACATTAGCTGCGAGGGGTATTCATTTGATTTACGGAGGGGGTAGTCTTGGGTTAATGGGGTGTGTTTCGACAGCTGCATCCTTAGGAGGAAGCAAAGTTCTCGGCATTATCCCTAAACCATTAGCTGTACGAGATATCGTAGGCAACACCATGGGGGAAGAGTTACAGGTTTCTAGTATGCATGAGCGTATTGCACATATGGTCATTAAAGCTGATGCATTTATAGCTTTGCCCGGTGGTTATGGTACATTAGAGGAGATATTTCAAATCACCTCTTGGGCACAGCTAAACATCCATCGAAAACCCATTGGTTTGTTAAATGTCAGTAATTTTTTTGATGGTTTGTTGTCCTTTCTTGATCAAGCTGTAGAAATAAACTTCATCTCACCGTCGGCAAGGCAAATCCTGGTTACAGCTTCAACTGCAGGGGAGTTAATTGATAAACTCCAAGAATTCGTGTATTCGCCTGATCCAACAACGGCTCGGATAGATTGTGACACATGAGTGTTACAATCCATGGGATTCATGATAGATCATCAAGGGGTGCAAATTATTACAATGGTCAAGAGTGCACATGAACCAAAATGAGGAGTAATTTCGTAAAAGAACTGGTATTGCTGTGCAGAGAATTAAATGTCAAGATTTGTGGCTGTAAGAGATCTTGAAGTCAGCTTTCTAACACATTTGTCAATGTGTCATTTTGGAGTTGTCTGCGGGAATTTATGACCATCTCTTCATAGCTGGTTCATAATGAATGCTGCATTAAAGTCCACATTAGAATTTGAATTTTCTAGCTTAGTTGGTTGGAATTTGAATTTCTAGCTTAGTTAGTTGTGCCTTTATTACCTAATGAGTTTGCTTATGAGTCTTAGTTAAAATGAGTTGTCAATGTAGTAGTTGTGTTGTAATTGTTGAAATTATTTAATTATTGTCTTTTACCTATGCTTGGAGGGTTGTTCCAAGTTATTTAAGTTCTAAAGTTATGTATTCAAGGGACTGAAGTTTTGAATTCGAATTTGAGTGAAAATTCAGTGTTTATACTGATTTCTTCTTAACTCTGTATCTCTTGGTGGATTCCATAGAGTGGTGAGTTAGTTTAAGCCCTGTATCCTTGGTTTACATCCTTGGGTGGTGAATTATTTGTATCCCATTGGTGTTTACTTTGGTGGTGAGCTTGTTACCCTAGTTTGAGTGTTTATTGGGTTTCATAATCCTTGTTCCAGCCATTGGTTGAGTTGATAATCAACTTGAAGATCCTATCCTCATCTATAATAATCCAGCAGCCCGGTATCAGATTTGGTATCAGAGCCATATCTCGAAGATCCGGTATCAGATTGGTTTGGAGAAGGCAATAAAAGGCGTAGACTGGATTTAACACTCCATCTGTAATCTCTATCTATTGATTTGCTTCGTTTTTGTTTACTTTCTTTTTATTGTGTTTATTTGAGATTTTTCATGTTATTTCTTTTGAGCTTTTCAGGTTATTTCTTTCGTTCCAGGTAATATTTTCTAATCTCGGTTTTTAGAGTGGTGGCTTAAAAAGTTCAAGTTCTCTTAAAACGCATTCTGGATCTCTTCAATCCATAATGGCTGAATAAGGAGGCTAACTTCTAAACTTTTTAGACCCATTCTAACTGACTTGTTTTTGTGTGCTGGCTTGTTGGACTTTGTTATTTTAATGAAGTAAGTTTTAGTTTTTTAATTTAGAGTTTTGTGGTGTTTTTGTCTTTATCAGTTTCGATTCAAAAAAAAAAAACATTGTGGAAAAACCTGAGAATGGCAGAATATGGGGTTTCCTTAACTGTAGTTTGTTTATTTTATGTTGTTTGAAGTGTCTTGTTTCTTGTTTTGTTCTTCATAATAAAGGTATATAGGCCGGAAACAACGCCACGTACCTCTTTTCTTGGGGTTTCCTTAAGTCTGCGGGCTACTGGTCCTAAGGATTGTTGAAATATACAATCTTGACTCTGGTGTAACAACGCCACGTACCTCTTTTCTTGCATTTTGTGGGTCGATGATAAGCTAGTGATTGAATTAAGAATAACTCTTGGAAAGTGATAAATGATGCATGGATCTGTGTGCTTGAAATGTTTATTGGTTTTCGCTTTGCTTTTGATTCCTTGCGCAACATTGAGCACTGAGCTATTATCACTGAGTTATTTGTTTACTTAGAGAAAGTTTATGTGATTTAACTCTTTCTTCAGATTTCAATGAATTCTAGAACTTGTTTGATGGTCACTCGAGGCGAAATCCTAGACTGTGCAGCATTGGGGAAATGATTTAGGCCATCTTTGGACCGTTTGAGCCTTAATAGCCAACCTTGACTGAAATTGATCCCTAGTTACCCCTTTGAGCCTCTGTAAGCCTTTTTCTTTGTTAACTCACTAAAAGATTTCCTAACCTCAAATGAATTTGTTCCAAACAGTTTATCCCTTACCTATGAGCATGTATATCATTCATAATTAAATTTTGAGCTATGTTCTGGTTTTGGGAAGTTAGAGGAGGTTGGGATGTGTCATGAGCAATACAAGTGAGTTCTATTGTGTTTTAAAAAAAAAAAGAGAAAAACAGAAAAAAAAAACCAATCTGTACTTATCGTCCACGTACTTACACATTGAGGACAATGTGTTGTTTAAGTGTGGGGGAGGGGAAGTGTAATGAAAAAAAGAAAAAAAAAAGAACAAAAGAAGAAGAATAAGAGATCTATACCCTTAAGTGTTCTTAAAAAGAATGAAACACCAACGTGTGGGGGTGTAGTTTTCTTTTGTTTTCTGAAAAAAAAAGATTGAGTGTTCTAAATAAGTTTGGGGGAGTAACCTGGTGAATTGAAATAAAGTTGTGTTATAAGGTTGAGCTCTACATAGTCTTGAATGATTTATGTGTTTGTGGGTGATTTGAGCCAAATTATTATCCTTTATCATACCTTCACCCAAGCCAAATGTTACAAGCTTAATAAAGTCTTACTTGATCCTTGGTGTTGTGCATGTCTACATTAGTGGAGAGTGACTTGAAAAGCAGGCCTATGGAGTTCATTTATATACACATCTTCAATAATAAATATGATTCATTTTTATGCATAAACTCATCTGGGTTACAAGTGATTAGGTGAGAATGGCTCTACACATACACACTTGAGGAATTGAAGTGAAGCGAAACTAATCCTTGAGATGAAATTCTTGATCAAGTGCATTATTTTGAAGTTTCCCTTGGGTTATAATTAAGTACAATCTTTGAGGCCTATTTGCAAGTTGAAGCATTTGTGTGTTTTAATTTTTCTTTGATTCTGTTTCGGTTTAGTTTTGTTTCGTATCATTTTAGTTGCTCGAGGACTAGCAAAGTCTAAGTGTGGGGAATTTGATAGGTGTCTATTTATGTATTACTTTTATATCAATTCGTCCATGTTTCTTTGCTATATTCCGTGGTATTTTTATGTTTTTGTGTTTTTTGATGTTTGTAGGAGTTTTGGAGCAACTTGCACAAAAATGGAGTAAAACCCTTCATTTTCACCTCTGCTAATCAACTATCTTCTCGGATTTAATTGTATTGATATACAATGAACCCGATGACATATCATATACCGTTGAAAAGCTCTCGAAGTCTACTTTTTGGAGAAATTTACGGTTTATGAATTCTTTCAGTGTACCGAAAGTTGTAATCAAAACAGTGTGAGAAGTGTAGAAATGTAATTCCACACATCACTGTAGCATGTATGATACAGGACACTGTAGCACGTTACTGTAGCAGAGTATTTAAACACATTTTAGGGTTTTATTTTCATAACTTGAAGAGGGGAGAACGTGGTGGAGGCTGAAGCTCTGGAATTCTTTCATCTCTTGGAGTTCTTGAAGGAGAAAGGAAGCTTGGAAAGAGGAAGAACTACAATCCAAAGAGAATTACATCAAATTTGCTAAGTTTTTCCCTTCCCTTTCATTTTCTGGAATGTCTCCATGTTGTATTGTATTTACCACGTTCTTAAACATGTGTAACTGAATCTGAATTGGTTGAGGGTGATTTCAAAGCCCCTGATATGGTTTTTGTAAGTTGATTGTGCAAGAAGTTGTTATCCAATTCTCTAATTGAAGTTGCTTGTATTTTCACATATCTAATGCTTATGATTGCTTACTGATTGTATTTGGAATGGCCAACTGAATATAATCTGTTGTTGTCTATTGCTAGATTAGAAATCTTGATCCGTAATTGTCATGAATTTCCAATCATTAGTAGCAAAATTGTGATCAGAGATTGCAATTGGAAAATACAACCTAGGTTAAATAATCTGAACTTGTGTGATTATTGCTTAGATCAACCTATCTTTCTTATCGTAATGCTTCCATTGAATTAAACTTAGAGAGCTTGTTCTAGGTTGTTTAATGGATAGAGATTAAATAAAGAGCTTGTTTTATTTAACAACAAAGTAAGGAAAGATTGGGATAACAGAGCTTGTTGTTATCTACGGTTGATAACTTCAATGCTGTAATTGGATGACAATTCTACGATTAATTCGCAAATCCATATCTTGTGGTAGAGAAGGATCCCTTAACCAGATTTCTCTCATTGATCTTCCATTCAAATTAACTTCTGTTTTGTTATTCTTAATTTGCATTCTTATTTCATTTAGTTAATCATTCAACAAAACCCCCCCTGTTTAGTTTATCATTGCTGGAAAATAACGAATTCAATTAGAATCAATCCTCGTGGGAACGATATCTCCTTATCACTTTATTACTTGTGCGACTAGTATACTTGCTAGTTTCGAACGCATCAGCGGGTTTGACAAACGCCACAATTGTCTCCACGTGAAGCATAAACTCGAGATATACTTTCGGTGGAGGTTACAAACCTCATACTTTTGTCCTCCTCACATGCACTAGGTGCCTAGGGGTAGTCATATGGTTGTGGTCAAAAAAGAAAACTTGAAATTAAAAACAAACAAATCACAAACAACAACAACACAAAAACAACATTGATAATCAGATCAAACAAAACAAGAAAAACAAAATAAAATTTCGACAACAACAACCACATTCAAATATACAAGTAGTTGTGATTGTGGCTCACATCTTCCTCTGGTTTTACGTCCAGTAACGGCTGAAACGCCTTCTATGAGGCGGGGATTTGCTTCCCATCCAGTTTTCTTATAAACTGGCAAACAGGGTCGTTTTTAGTCAGATTCCCTAGACTATAACACTGCAATTCATCACAAAATTGTGTCCATAGATTAAGCAATTCACGCTGGACAAGTCCACAAAAATGTGACTCAAGAGTTAATAAAATGTTATCCAGCGACTCATTACTCAAACCATTCTTAATAAACGAAAGTTTATCTTCTCTGTTCCTAGACACAAAACCTAATGAACGACAAGTCTGGTTACAATTCCATCTAGCACATTTATAAGATACTTGTAACCTTTTTGCTCTTCGCCTCTTGGCGTATTAGCTCTTTCCTAAACCAGGCATGTATTTTGCTAGATTAATATCAAGCTCACCGGACAATCTTACCTTAGCTTTGATAAGCCATCTGATATCCGTAGGCACATTTAGGAGCATCAACGCCCAAAGTCTAGTCATTCGCACTTTATAAATTTTATACACAGCATTTTGAGGAAGTGAAGGGAAATATTTACGAAGGTTTGACATAAAGATATCGGCATCCATTGAAGACGAGAAAAGGAGAGCTATTATCGATAATGCAATTGAGTTTGTTTTTCTCCAAGATATGCACGTTTCAAACCTTCGAGCAATGACTTCAGCTCCCGTTTGGATGTTTCCTCAAGCTATTGCACAAATGAATTCGAAGTACGGAATAATCAAATTAAACAAAAGGAAGGAAAAGAAAAGAGTAGAAACGAAACTGAAGACACATAAAAGAGATAACAACACAATAGCAAACAAAAGTCAAAAACAAGTAAAAAAAAAAATATAAAAGCAAATAAGACAGATGGCAAAGAGAGATAAAACCTGATCAATTTGATAGCCTACGAAAGGAATCTCCTCGAGACACAAAAATCGATCATTATTACCTTATTTTATTTTTCTTTTCTTTTCTTTTATTTATTTTTCAGAAACATTGGGTTGCCTCCCAATAAGCGCTTGGTTTAACGTCCTCAGCCTGACGTTGGTTCCATCATGGGAGGGTCCAATCTCCGCTGTGCTTCTCTAGTAGGCTTGGATCCTTTTTCCAACAAGAATTGTTGCATGCATATGGCTGGGCCTTGGATGTTAGCAATTGTCCACCCAATAGTTATTTTGTGATCTCCAAGTACTTGGACGAGTTTCTCTTCTTGTAGTAGTGCAAGGCCCATTTCTATTATAACTGGCAAATAATCATTCTCACCCAAAAACACATGCCTCAAATAATCTGGAAGTAGCTTAAGCTCCAAGGTTTTGGTTTTCATCACAGAAGAAAGAAGTTTCTCATTAGATAAAGGCAATTCAATGTACGAAACATCATACTTGTTTGTGATTATAGCTATAGTCTCATCTAAGCATGCCATACCTTCCTCCATTCTTTGGACACTTGTATCAACCTCTTGGTTCTTTGGATTTTCTGCCCGCTATGTGCTCACTAATAGCCGATTTCAATCCATCCTTGCGAGTTACTCAAAACATTGTTGTGGCAAAGAATCAATATGTCCACTGCCAGAACAAATGCAAGTCACTAGGGTCCTCATTGCCTCGAAATATTGAAACGGATCACTTTGCATCAACTCATAGTGAAAGTGCCATCATGAACAGCAATCTTGGTACTTAGCATTTTTTCAAGGATGGTCTCCCTAAAGAAATCAAAGTTGGATTAGGAGAATCTCATCCTCTATTTTAAGGACATAGAAGTCTGCTGGGAAAACCAATTGATTCACCTGCACAACACATCTTCTACAACTCTTTTGGGATATGCATTAAAATGATCAGCAAGTTGAATGGTAATACCAGTTTTCGCAAAAGGTCCAAGATTTAAAGAAGCATAAATAGAATAAGGCATGACATTAATAGATGCTCCTAAATCTAACATAGCTCTTTCAAACTTGGTATTACCAATGGTGGCATGGAATGTGAACGTACTGATCTTTGCATTTCATTGAGGAATTTTTCTTTGCACTTACAGCTGAAACATTTCCCCCCACACTTACTTTCTCATTCCCTTTTAAATTTCTCTTGTTGGTGCATAACTCCTTGAGACGTTTTGTATAACGAGGTACTTGCTCGATAGAATCCAGAAGTAGTATATTTACCTCGATTTTGCATAAAGTTTCCAGGATTTTCTGTTCTTGTTCCTCCTTCTTCGATTTTGCAAATCTACTAGGAAAAAGTGGAGGAGTAACATATGAAGGAATGAGAGTTATAGGATTTACCTGAGAAGTCAATGTTTTGTTCATGGTGGATGTGGTGTCATCTCCTTCATCAGTTTGTGATTTTCTTGGCAAGACATCTAATTGCTCTCCACTTCGCGAAGTTATCGCACTAGCAGTCTCACTTGGATTGATCATCGTTTGAGAAGATAATTTTTCTGAGTCTTGGCCCTCGAATTTGCTCATGCTAGTAGCCAATTGTCCCATTTGATTTGCCAGGTTTTGGATACTTGCCCCGGTTTCCTACTGGAATTGCATTGTGTTGGTGGCAAGTGCATTAACAATATCTTGGAGAGACATAGCTGAGTTTTGTGAAGCTGGTTGTGGTGCTGGATGTGGCATTGGTGGTGGTTACATTTGAAATGGTTGCTGCACTCTAGGTTGATTGAAACCTTGCAGCCAATTTGGTATGCCATTTGGGGCGATCGGTTGATGATTCCCGTAACTAAAATTGGGGTAATCTATCCATCCGGCATTATAAGTATTAGAGAAGTGATCATACCATTGCCTTGATTGTCCTGAAAATCCATCCATGGCATTGGCTTGTTCTATATCTTCTTCTTGTAAAGTTGGATACATGTCCATTGGATGCTCCGTGGTAGAATATACCCCACATGCATAAGATTTCTGCATATGTCCTACAGCCATGTTTTCCACAAGAGAAGTTAGCTCAGAAAGTTGTTGTTCAATGTTCCGAGTGCTTACCTCATTTACACTCCAATGTAATTGTGGCTCAAATCGACTACTGAATTGTTGGAAGTTTACTGCCATGTTGCCTAAACACAAACAATCAGAAAAGAAAAACAAACAAAAATAAGAATTAACAATAAAAACAAAACAACAAATCGATTAGAAAATCAATCCCCGGCAACGCGCCAAAAACTTGATGCGTTCGAAACTAGCAAGTATACTAGTCGCACAAGTACTAAAGTGATGAGTAAGATATCGTTCCCACGAGGATTGATTCTAATTGAATTTGTTATTTTCCAGCAACAATAAACTAAATAAGGGGGGTTTTGTTGAATGATTAACTAAATGAACTAAGAATGCAAATTAAGAATAACAAAACAGAAGTTATTTGAATGAAAGATCAATGAGGGAAATCTGGTTAAGGGATCATTCTCTGCCACAAGACATGGATTTGCAAATTAATCATGAAATTGTCATCCAATAACAAGCTCTGTTATCCCAATCTTTCCTTACTTTGTTGTTAAATAAAACAAGCCCTTTATTTAATCTCTATCCATTAAACAACCTATAACAAGCTCTCTGAGTTTAATTCAATGGAAGCATTACGATAAGAAAGATAGGTTGATCTAAGCAATAATCACACAGGTTCGGATTATTTAACCTAGGTTTTATTTTCTAATTGCAATCTCTGATCACAATTTTGCTACTAATGATTAGAAATTCAAGACAATTACGGATCAAGATTTCTAGTCTAGCAATAGATAATAACCAGATTATATTCAGTTGGCCAGCCCAAATACAATCTGCAAGCAATCATAAGCATTAGATATGGGAAAATGCAAGCAACTTCAATTAGAGAATTGGATAACAATTTCTTACACAATCAACTCACAAAAACCATATCAAGGGCTTTGAAATCACCCTCAACTAATTCAGATTTAGTTACACATGTTAAAAAACGTCATAAATACAATACAATACATAAAAATTCTAGAAGATGAAAGGGAAATAATAAACTTAGCAAATCTGATGAAATCTCTTAAGATTTGTAGTTTTTCCTCTTTCCAAGCCTTCAATCTCCTTCAAGAACTCTAAGATATTAGAGAAATCCAAAGATGCAGCCTCTAACACGTTCTCCCCCTCTTCAAGTTATCAAAATAAAACCCTAAAATGTGTTTATATACTCTGCTACAGTATCCTGCTACAGTGCCCCTTATTATACATGCTACAGAGATTTGTGAAATTATATTTCTACACTTCTCATACTGTTTTGATTATAACTTTTGGTACACTGAATGAATTCATGAACAGTAAATTTCTCTAGAAAATAGACTTTGAGACTTTCCAACGGTATACAACATGTCATCGGGTTCATTGTATATCAATACAATTAAATCCGAGAAGATGGTTGACTAGCAGAGGTGAATATGAAGTGTTTTACTCCATTTTTGTGCAAGTTGCTCCAAAACTCCTACAAACATCAAAACCACACAAAAACATAAAAATACCAAGGAATATAGCAAAGAAACATAGACGAATTGATATGAAAGTAATACATAAATAAACACCTATCAAAGGGAGCCAAGTTCTCAGCATTATCCCTAAACCATTAGCTGTATGAGATATTATAGGCAACACAATAGGGGAAGAGTTACATGTCTCAAGCATGCATGAGCGTATTGCACATATGCTTTTCAACTCTGATGCATTTATAGCTTTGCCCGGTGGTTATGGTACAATAGAGGAAATATTTCAAATCACATCTTGGGCACAGCTAAACATCCACTGAAAACCCATTGGTTTGTTAAATGTCAATAGTTTTTTTGATGGTTTGTTGTATTGTCTTGATCAAGCTATAGAACAAAACTTCATCTCATAGTTGGAGAGGCAAATCCTGGTTAAAGCTTCAACTGTAGAGGAGTTGATTGACAAACTACAAAAATTCATCCATCCGCCTGATTCGGTCAGATATATTGATTTACGGAAGGTAGTAAAAGACGTAAACTGGATTTGACGCTCCACCTGTAATCTTTATCTGCTGGTTTGCTTCACTTTTGTTTGCTTTCTTTTTATTGTGTTTATTTGAGATTTTTCAGGTTATTTCTTTTAACTTTCACCCTAGGTAATATCTTCTAATCTTGCCTTTTAGAGTGGTGGCTTAAAAAGTTAAAGTTCTTTTGAAACGTATTCTGGATCTCTTTAATCCATAATGGCTGAATAAGAAGGCTAACTTCTAAACTTTTTAGACCCATTCTAACTAACTTGTTTTTGTTTATTGACTGTTGGATTTTGTTATTTTATGAGTAAGTTTAGTTTTATGTAATTTAGAGTTGTTATGTGTTTTTTTTTTTGCTATCAGGTCCGATTCAAAAAAAATTGTGAAAAAACTTGAGAATGGTAGAATATGGGGTTTCTTTAACCTTGAAACGTATTCTACCTAAATAAATTTGTAGTTTGTTTATTTACTGTGGTTTGAAGTGTCTTGTTTCTTGTTTTGTTCATTCATAATAAAGGTATATAGGCTGAAAACTATAAGTCTGCGGGCTATTAGTCTGAAGGATTGTTGAAATATATAATCTTGACTCAGGTCTAACAACGCCACGTACCTCTTTTCTTGCATTTTGTGGGCCAATGATAAGGCAATGATTGAATTGAGAATAACTCTTGGAAAATGATAAATGATCCATAGATCTGTGTGGTTGAAATGTTTATTGGTTTTTGCTTTGCCTTTGATTCCTTGCACAACATTGAGCACTGGGTCATTATCACTGAGTTATTTGTTTACTTAGAGAAGGTTTATGTAATTTAAGTGTTTCTTCATATTTCAATAAATTCTAGAACTTGTTTGATGGTCACTCGAGGCGAAATCCTAGACTGTGCAACATTAGGGAAATGATTTAGGCCATCTTTGGACCGTTTTAGCTTTCATAGCCAACCTTGACTGAAATTGATCCCTAGTTACCCCTTTGAGCCTCTTTAAGCCTTTTTCCTTGTTAACTCACTAAAAGATTTCCTAACCTCAAATGATTTTTTTTTTCCAAACAGTTTATCCCTTACCTATGAGCATGTAGATCATTCATGATTACATTTTGAGCTATGTTATGGTTTTGAGAAGTTAAAGGAGGTTGGGTTGTGTCATGAGCAATGAAAGTGAGTTCTATTATGTTTGTAAAAAAAAAAATTGTACTTATCTTCCAGGTGCTTAAACATTGAGGACAATGTGTTGTTTAAGTGTGGGGGAGGGTTAGAAAAAAAATGAAAAAAAAAATAAAAAAAGAAGAGAAAGAGAAGAAGAAGAGATCTATACCCTTGAGTGTTTTTAAAAAGAATGAAACAACAAAGTGTGAGGGTGTAGTCTCTTTTGCTTTATAAAAAAATAAAAATAAAAAGAGAGATCGAGTGTTCTAAATAAGCTTGGGGGAGTCACCTGGTGAATCGAAATAAATTTATGTTATGGGGTTGAGCTCTACATAGTCTTGAATGATTGATGTGTTTGTGGGTGATTTGAGCCAAATTATTATCCTTTATCGTGCCTGCATCCAAGCCAAACATTACAAGCTTAATAAAGCCCTACTTGATCCTTGGTGTTGCGCTTGTCTACATTAGTGAAGAGTTACTTGAAAAGGAGGCCTATGGAGTTCATTTATGTGCACATCTTCACTATTAAATATGATTCATTTTTATACATAAACTCATCCGGATTATAAGTGATTAGGTGAGAATGGCTCTACAAACACACACATTGAAGTGGAGCGAAACTAATCTTTGAGATGAAATTCTTGATCAAGTGCATAATTTTGAAGTTTTCCTTGGGTTATAATTAAGTACAATCTTCGAGGCATATTTGCAAGTTGAAGCATTTGTGTATTTTAATTTTTTTTTCTTTGATTCTGTTTAGATTTAATTTTGTTTTCATATCGTTTTAGTTGCTCGAGGACTAGTGATGCGTTCGAAACTAGCAAGTATACTAGTCGCACAAGTAATAAAGTAATGAGTAAGATATCGTTCCCACGAGGATTGATTCTAATTGAATTTGTTATTCGAAAGCAAAAACAGAATAAACGGGGGGGTTTTTGTTGATTGATTAACTAGATGAAATATTAATGCAAGTGAAGAATAACACAATGCTAAGTTAATTTGAGTAAAAATCAATGAGAGTAACCTGGTTAAAGGATCATTCTCTACCACAAGATATGGATTTGCGAATTAATCATAGAATTGTCCTCCAATTACACCATTGAAATTATCAACCGCAGATAACAACAAGCTCTGTTACCCCAATCTTTCCTTACTTTGTTGTTAAATAAAACAAGCTCTTTATTTAATCTCTATCCATTAAACAACTCAGAATAAGCTCTCTGAGTTTAATTCAATGGAAGCATTACGATAAGAAAGATAGGTTGATCTAAGCAATAACCACACAAGTTCGGATTATTTAACCTAGGCTGTATTCTCCAATTGCAATCTCTGATCACAATTTTGCTACTAATGATTAAAAATTCAAGACAATTACGGATCAAGATTTCTAGTCTAGCAATAGATAATATCCAGATTATATTCAGTTGGCCACCCAAATACAATCCAGCAAGCAATCATAAGCATTAAACATGGGAAAATACAAGCAACTTCAATTAGAGAATTGGATAACAATTTCTTGCACAATCAACTCACAAAAACCATATCAAGGGCTTTGAAATCACCCTCAACCAATTCAGATTTAGTTATACATATTCAGATAGAATACAAATACAATACAATATGGAGACATTCCAGAAAATGAAAGGGAAAGGGAAAACTTAGCAAATTTGATGTAAATCTCTTAGGATTGTAGTTCTTCCTCTTTTCAAGCCTTCAATCTCCTTCAAGAACTCCAAGAGATGAGAGAAATCCAAAGATGTAGCCTCCTCCCACGTTTTCCTCTCTTCAAGTTATCAAAATAAAACCCTAAAATGTGTTTAAATACTTTGCTACAGTAACCTGCTACAGTGTCCCGTATTATACATGCTACAGTGATTTGTGGAATTACATTTCTATACTTCTCACACTGTTTTGATTACAACTTTTGGTACACTGAATGGATTTATCAACCGTAAGTTTCTCCAGAAAATAGACTTCGAGAGCTTTCCAACGATATATAATATGTCATCGGGTCCATTGTATATCAATACAATTAAATCCGAGAAGATTGTTGACTAGCAGAGGTGAAAATGAAGGCTTTTACTCCATTTTTGTGCAAGTTGCTCCAAAACTCCTACAAACATCAAAACCACACAAAAACATAAAAATACCAAGGAATATAGCAAAGAAACATGGACGAATTGATATGAAAATGATATATAAATAGACACTTATCAACTAGCAAAGTCTAAGTGTGGGGGAATTTGATAGGTGTCTATTTTGATATTATTTTCATATCGATTCGTCTATGTTTCTTTGCTATATTCCTTGGTATTTTTATATTTTTGTGTGGTTTTGATGTTTGTTGGAGTTTTGGAGGAACTGGCACTAAATTGGAGAAAAACCCTTCATTTTCACCTCTGCTAGTCAACCAACTTCTCGGATTTAATTGTATTGATTACAATGAACCAGATAATATGCTACATACCATTGGAAAGCTCTCGAAGTCTATTTTCTAGATAAATTTACGGTTTATGAATCCATTTAGTGTACCAAAAGTTATGATCAAAATAGTGTGAGAACTGCATAATTGTAATTTTACAAATCACTGTAGCATGTTATTATTCGGGGCAATGTAGCAGCTTATTGTAGCAAATTATATAAACATATTTTAGAGTTTATTTGGAGGAAAAAAAAGAAGGAAGAACGAGTTGGAGGCTGTCTCTGGATTTCTCTCATCTCTTGGAGTTCTTACAGGAGAAAGAGGGGCTTGGAAAGAGGAAGAACTACAATCCTAAGGAGATTCATCTACGGATGAGATTTTTAAGGGATTTGCTAAGTGTTTCCTTTCCTTTTCATTTTTAGGAATGTCTCTATGTTGTATTGTATTTATGATATGTTTGAACATGTGTAACTAAATATGATTTGGTTGAGGGTGATTTCAAAGCCCTAGATATGTTTTTTGTGAGTTGATTGTGCAAGAAATTGTTATCCGATTCTATAATGAAAGTTGCTTGTATTTTCCCATATTCAATGCTTGTGATTGCTTGCTGATTTTATTTGGGTGGCCAACTAAATAGAATCTGATTGTTGTCTATTGCTAGAGTAGAAATCTTGATCCGTAATTGTCTTGAATTTCTAATCCTTAATAGCAAAATTGTGATCGAAGATTGCAGTTGGAAAATATAATCTAAGTTAAATAATCCGAACTTGTGTGTTTATTGCTTAGATCAACCTATCTTTCTTATGGTAATACTTCCATTAAATTAAATTTAGAGAGCTTGTTCTAGGTTGTTTAATGGATAGAGATTAAATAAATAGCTTGTTTTATTTAACGACAAAGTAAGGAAAGATTGAATTAATAGAGCTTGTTGTTATCTACTGTTGATAATTTCAATGTCGAAATTGGGTGACAATTCTATGGTTAATTCGCAAATTCATATCTTGTGGCAGCGAATGATCCCTTAACCAAGTTTCTCTCATTGATTATTTCTCACTCCATTTAACTTTGTGTTGTGTTATTCTTCATTTACATTCATATTTCATTTAGTTAATCAATCAACAAAACCCCCAATTTATTCTGTTGTTGCTATCAAATAACAAATTTAATTAGAAACAATCCTCGTGAGAACGATATCTTACTCATCACTTTATTACTTGTGGGACTAGTATACTTGCTAGTTTTGAACGCGTCAGTTGGCAAGATGGTTGGTCCAATTATTAGAATTCGACATTGAGTATGTCACCAAGAAGGTGGTGAAAGGAAGAGTAGTGGCAGAGTTCTTAGCCATGAATCCGGTCGACAATGATTAGCCATGAGAGTTGGTTTCCCAGATGATCATCTAAGGTAATCTTAGTAGTAGGATGGAGGATGTTCTTTGATGGAGCTATTAATAGAAACTATGTTGGAATAGAAGTTATTCTAGTATCATTAACTAAAGAATTCATTCCCTTCGCTAAGAAGCTGGAGTTTAAAGTTGCTAACAACATGATGAGTATAAAGCATGTACCTTTGGGTTAGAAATCATGATTGCAATGGGCATTGATGAAATAGAAGTGTTGAGAGATTCGATGCTAGTCATCTCTCAAGCCAATGAAGATTGGGATAAGGGGAAGAAGGTTGAAACCACATCTCAAGCATAAAAGAAGGTTGATTGGGAGGTTCAAACAATGCACCTTAACCCATCTTCCTAGAAACGAGTATCAGATAGTTGACGCTTTAGCTTCTTTGACCTCAGTCTGGGTAAATATTCAAGAGCTACTAGTGAGGCCAATAGTGATATCACAAGCACAGGGTCCTTCCCATATGGACCTCATGTAATGGAAGTCGAAATGGATGAGAAGCCATGGTTCTATGAATTGAAGAAATACTCAGAAGACAAAATTCTACCAGATGAGGCCAATGAGAAAGATAGGGCTATACTACGAAGGTTGGCCTAACAATTTGCTTGTCATCAAGGAGTGATGTACAAAAGAATGCCAGAAGGGATGCAATTGAGATGTGTCAATGCAAAAGAAGCTAGAAGGCTTATGGAAGAAATCCATAGTGGTGTATGCGGGCCACACATGAATGGGCTAATGCTTGCAAAGAAAATAATGAGGCAAGGCTTTTATTAGCTAAACATGAGATGGATTGTGTCTGATTTGTGAAGAAGTGTCACCAATGCTAGATCAATAGAAATTTGATTCACCAACCACCCTTGGAGCTATAAGGAATGATAGCATTGTGGCCCTTTGTTGCATGGGGTATGGACATTGCAGGTAAGATAAGGTCGTCAACCTCTAATGGGCATCGATATGTGGTGGTGGCGATTAACTACTTACTGACACATCCGAAAAAGGATTGCCTCCCAAGTATAGGAGTGTCGAAGTAATAAACCCGATGAGACCGGAGTCGATCCACGAGGAAGGGAATTTTAGCGCTACAAACTATAAAGTAAACAAATATGATATGGATGATTCAAAGGGATGGCAAGATAATATCAACAAGTATGAGTAAAGAACAAATTCTTAAACAATAAATAAGAATAACACAAGAGAAATTCACACAATAATAATGAGGGCTAAGGTTGAGGGATCCGCTCTTGATATTTCAAATAAGGATAAACAACTCGTTTTAGTTATATGAATTATATTTGCTTCGTTATCAATATTTATACCACTTCTTGTAAATGGGTTCAAGCATCCAATGTGCCAATCTCCATATGTCTACAACAAATCAAGGTTCCCAACTAGATTCGTGTCGGTAAGGAAGAACCATACATCATCTAGAAAGGATCCAAGCATTTGATGTGCCAAGGATTGTCGACAATGGATCAAGACCTCCACTTTACGAGTGGTGTCAAGATTGATTTAGAAAATAAATATAAATCATATAAACAACATAAGATTATGATTATTAAGCACATATTAAGGGTTAGAGAATCTTTACTCTCATATCAAGGGTTTCACCCTTTCACCTTAGCAAGAGAGAAATTAGCAAGACATTATAAGAAAAAGAACACAAAATGCAAGAAAAAGAAAATTCATTAATAACATTAAAACAAGAGAGAAACACAATACAAGATCCTAGCAAAGGCCAAGATGCCCTAATGGGTCACAAGACACCTCTATTTATAGATACATTCAGGGGCAAACTTGTCAAATTACAAAGGAATAATTGTCAAATATTAGATGCACCAACTTTGACAATTGGGGTGATTAGGTGAACGGACTTTGACCACCGATTTTGACATTTAATTTTTGAGAATTTTAATCACATCTCTTCATGAAAGTCGTAGATATTTCTCTCAGCTTTCTAAAACATCTTGATTCATACAATTTGGATACGTATTTTGAGAGATATGGTCAAAATATAGAGGCATGGTCAGGCTGGGCCGAAACTGCAGATGGGTTCACTTCAAGCCGATTTTTGGTCCACTAAGAGCCCGAATTTGATGATGCTTCTGAAATACAATCTTGTAGATAATTTAATCAGCTTTCCAAAACATTAAGATTTGCACCATTATAATCTATAAATAGAGAGTTATGCTCATTTTACCAAACCTGTAACAAAACCAAAATTAAGAGGAAGTTAATTCCAAAGATGCAAAGACTACAAGTATGCTTAAGTTGAGGAATTTAATGACACTATTAATGCAATATGATAAACTACGCTCTTATTAAACATACATATTTAAGTGTTCATCATACCCCCCAACCAGCTTATTGTTAGTCCCTAGTAATTAAAGTGTTATTATTTAAAAGTGATTTATAGAATTTTACATCCAATGTGGTCATTATTGCACTCTCCTTGATTTTATCCAAATAAACAAACTCTCAACCGATTTTTTTTTGATGACTCATGTTCCCTTCAGTCAAGATATCAATAAACCTTCTTTTTGTGCTCAGTCGACACATGACTATGGGGCTTATTAGAAAGAAGCCATATCTGTTCTAATAGTTGTTAAGGCTAACAACTGTAGGTAGGGGGCATTCATTTATTATATATATATATATATATATGTTTTTTTATGAAATAATGCATCTTTAACCCATGTAGCGAGCCTTAGGCTAATGACTCCCAGACCAGTTGGCCTTAGGGCATTAGGTGTTAAGACACCCCTTCGAGCTTAACGACTCGGGTTGCCGATGTTTTATTTTTATTTAGAAACTTGTGAATAGTGCAATGTTCAATCCCATTAAGCTTTCTCCTTAATCCATGTAGCGAGCTTTGGGCCAATAGCTCCCAAACCAGTTGGTATTAGGGTATTAGGTGTTGAGGCACCCCTCAGGCTTAATTGCTCGAATTAAGGAGGCTACGAGACCAAACTTATCCACAATTGCTCTCTTTTTTTTTTTTAAACTTTCCCCTTCCTTTTGTTGTTATCCTAAACAAAATTAAAGAACTCAAATATTGCAACATTTCATTTTGCCACCCACAATCGTGCATCAAGGTATGTGTGTGTGTGAAAAAAGGTTCATGAATACTTGCTTAACGAGTACATAAGCACATAGTTTATTAAATGATAATGTTGTGAGAGTTCATAGATTTGAATAATTCAAAGTGAAATGAATAAGACCTCCTTGTTATAAAATTCAAAAATCAAGACTGAATAATATCAAGTTAGCTAAAATAAGTTCACAAGATCAAAATAAAATGACAAATTGGTTAGAATGGGTTTCAAGAGTTCAAACTGGCCCTCCTTACTCTGACATTCCTGACCCAGAATGCGTCTCAAGAGGATTTGAACTCCTTACGCCGCACTCTGAATCTAATTACTAACTCGCTTTTTTTTTTCAAGAAAAAGAAAATTCAAAACATACTTATGTCTACTATCCTTCCCCTCCAACCAAATGAAACATTGTCCTCAATGTTTAAATGTAGAGAGATAAAGTATAGGAGACATTGCCTAAAGCTTCTGTTATTCAAGAGAGATGACCTAAAAGACTTATAAAATGCAAAAAATAAAAGACAAGAAAAAAATTACAAACGGAGATTCAGATCCAATTTGCACTTCTTGTCTTGCCCTTCTGACCGTACTAGCTGGGTCAGGTTCATACTCAACTGCTTGTAATTTGTCCAGTAACTCACCAACAGAATTGGCAGAAACAAGGATCTGTCTCGCCGAATGAGGGATAAAATTTTGTTCTACAGCTGCATCAACAAAACTTATTAAAGGATCAAAGAAATTATTAACATTCAACAAACCTATAGGTTTTTTATGGAGATTCAGTTGGGCCCAAGAGGCAATTTGAAAAATTTCTTCGAGGGTACCAAAGCCACCTAGTAAAGCAATAAAAGCATCTGAATTGATGAACATATGTGCCATACGTTCATGCATAGAGGAGACTTGTAACTCATGCCCCAACCGTTTTTCCAACAATGCTTTCTATAGCCAAAGCTTTAGGAATAACTCCTAAAACTTGACTACCTCCTACACGTGCAGCTCTTGACACACAACCCATTAACTCGAGGCTACTTCCCCCATAAACCATATGAATCTTTCTTTCAGCCAGTAGTCTACCAAGATAATTTGCTGCCTTGACAAACTCTTCACTTTTACCCGATCGAGATCCACAGAATACACATATCTTTTGGATTCGACGTTTTGAAGTTCCCTCCATGTTTATACAACTCTCTAACTATGTGTGAAGAAGAGAACACGAGATGTGGTATTTATGGAGTGCAAAAAGGTATGCTAATGATTACATCTATATAGGTAGCTCGGTTGTTTGTTGAAAAAGTTGACAATAATGCATAAAAACTCAAAAAAATTGATGAAATGAGACACCATAAGTCAAACAAAAGATATAAATTAAAAAATGATAGCTATGGGGCATTAAAATTAAAAAATGATGGCACGCATGCATATGTACAGGTAGTTGTGACTGTGGCTCACATCTTCCTCTGTTTTTGCGTCCAGAAACGGCTTAAACACCTTCTATGAGTTGGGGATATGCTTCCCATCCAGTTTTCTTATAAACTGGCAAACAGGGTCGTTTTGAGTCAGATTCCCAAGACTATAGCGTTCCTGCTCATCTCAGAATTGTGTCCATAAGTTAAAAATTTCACGCTGCACAAGTCCACAAGAATGCGTCTCAAGAGTCGTTTGGATATCATCCAAAGACTCCTTACTCAGTCCATTCTTGATGAACTGTAGTTTATCCTCTCGATTGTTAGACAAATATCCCAAGGAGCGGCAACGCTGGTTACAAGTCCATCTTGCACATTTGGGACAAACTTGTAACCTTTTCGCTCTTCGCTTTTTGGCGTAAGAGCTTTTTCCCATACCTGACATGTGAGAAACAAGATTATCTGAAAATTCACAAGAAAATCGGACCATGGCTTCAATTAACCATCTTACTTCAACAGGCATACCCTTATGCATCAACATCCTTAGTCTTTCTACGCGAGCTTTGTAAATTTTAAGCAAATCATTTTGAGGAAGAGAGGGAAAATGTTTGTGTAATTTTGAGAGAATGGTATCCATGTGAAGAAAATGAGAGAGAAGAAAAGAAAATGGATGCAAGGTGAGCAATAGTTTTTAAGGAACTGAAAAACCGACTTTAAAAGCCACAGAGTACCGTATCTGCCACTTGACCGGGAAAAATCAATCCTTAAAAAGGATCGATTAAAGCAATGGACTCTTCATTTTGGTCAAAATTTTCAAAGAATGGTTTTAACCGTTGACCATTAACTTAAACACATTACCATTCTTTGGGTTCTCAATTTCAACTGCTCCATGAGGGAAAACATTTTTAACAATGAAAGGCCCAGTCCAACGTGATCGAAGTTTACCAGGAAATAAGTGCAATCTTGAATCATACAAAAGAACTTTTTGTGAAGGTTCAAAATATTTTCTAACAATGGATTTGTCATGAAAATCCTTCATTTTTTCTTTGTAGATTTTAGAATTTTCATAAGCCTCATTCCTGATTTCTTCAAGTTCACTCAGTTGGAGTTTACGTAACTTGCAATCATCATTCAAATTTGTGTTGAATGTTTTAATGGCTCAATAAGCTTTATGCTCAATTTCCACAGGCAAGTGACAAGGTTTTCCATAAACTAATCTATAAGGAGACATTCCTAATGATGTTTTGAAAGCAGTTCGGTAAGCCCAAAGTGCATCATTAAGTCTTAAGGACCAATCTTTGCGATTTGGGTTTACCGTTTTTTCTAAAATCTGTTTTATCTCCCTATTAGCTAATTCAACTTGTCCACTTGTTTGTGGGTGATAAGGTGTAGAAATTTTATGGGTTATTTCATATTTCTTTATTAAAGTTTCAATGGTTTGTTACAAAAATGTGTACCCCCATCACTAATAATGGCTCGAGGAATTCCAAATCTACTCAAGATATTCTCTTTTAAGAATTTAACAACTGTTCTGTGATCATTGTTTCGACATGGAATTGCCTCGACCCATTTTGAAACATAGTCTACTGCAACAAGGATGTACAGAAAACCAAATGACGATGGAAAAGGTCCCATAAAATCAATACCCCAACAGTCAAAGATTTCAACGACAATAATGGGATTCAACGGCATCATGTTTCTTTTTGAAATAGATCCCAATTTTTGACAATTTTCACACGTTTTGCAAAATGCATGTGCATCTTTAAATAAGATGGGCCAATAAAATCCACATTGTAAGATCTTAGCAGCTGTTTTTCTAGATGAAAAATGTCCGCCACATGCTCCAGAATGACAAAAGTTAATGACACTACTTACCTCATTGTCGGGTATGCATCTTCTTATTATTTGATCCGGAAAATATTTGAAAAGATACGGATCATCCCAATAAAAATTTTTCACCTCGGTTAAAAATTTTCTTTTGTCTTGAGCATTCCAATGAGGTGGCATTTTCCCTGTCGCAAGAAAATTTACAATGTTAGCAAACCACGGTACAGTAGCAACGGAAAATAAAAATTCATCAGGAAAAGAATCATTGATAGGTGAATTTCAATTAATTTCTCTGTCGTTAGTCTTGAAAGATGATCAGCAACGACATTTTCGGCTCCTTTCTTATCCTTTATTGTGATGTTGAATTCTTGGAGCAATAAGATCCACCGTATCAATCTAGGTTTTGCATCCTGTTTAGACATTAAATATCTCATAGCTGCATGGTCAGTGTAAACAATTGTGGGAGAACCAATTAAATAAGAACGAAATTTATCCAATGCAAATACTACTGCAAGTAGTTCTTTTTCAGTTGTTGTGTAATTCATTTGTGCATCATTTAAAGTCCTACTTGCATAGTATATCACATAAGGCTTACCTTCTGTTCTTTGTCCTAAGACAGCACCAACTGCATAGTCGCTTGCATCACACATCAATTCATAAGGCAATGACCAATCAGGAGATTGCATAATTGGAGCAGTTGTTAAAAGTCCAATTAATGTATCAAAGGCATTTTGACATTCTTGAGTCCATTCAAAGAAAGTATCTTTTGTTAAGAGGTTACAAAGAGGTTTAGATATAGCACTGAAATTTCTTATGAACCTCCTATGAAATCTAGCATGCCCTAAGAATGAACGAACCTCTTTAACTGTTTTTGGTGGAGGCAAATGGGAAATTAATTCCACTTTTCCTTTGTCCACTTCAATTCCTTTAGAAGACACTACATGACCTAAGACAATTCTTGAAGTGACCATATAATGACATTTATTCCAATTCAAAATAAGACCTTTTTCTACACACCTTTTTAGGACTTTTTCTATGTTTTCAAGACAATTCTCAAAAGAGTTTCCAAAGACAGTTAAATCATCCATAAAAACTTCTAAACAATGCTAAACCATATCACTGAAAATGCTTAACATGCATCTTTGAAAAGTGGCTGGGGCATTACAAAGTCCAAAAGGCATTCTCCTAAATGCAAAAGTGCCGAAAGGGCACGTGAATGTAGTCTTTTCTTGGTCTTCGAGTGTAATGGGAATTTGATAATAGCCTGAGTATCCATCAAGAAAGCAGTAGTAGTGGTTTCCTGCTACTCTTTCAAGAATTTGTTCAAGGAAAGGTAAGGAAAAATGGTCTTTTCTAGTGATAGCATTTAATTTTCTATAATCAATGCACATCCTCCAACTAGATGAGACACGAGTTGGCAATGATTCTCCCTTTTCATTTTTAACAACTGTAATGCCAGATTTTTTAGGTACTACTTGTGTAAGGCTTACCCACTTACTATCATAAATAGGATAGATAATTCCCAAATCAAGTAGTTTGAGAACTTCAGCCTTAATGACCTCTTTCATGTGTGGATTTAATCTCCTTTGAGGTTGTTGAGATGTTTTGGCATTTTCCTCTAAATGTATTCGATGTGTGCAAATTAAAGGGTTAATGCCTTTTATATCTTTTAAAGTCCACTCGATTGCATTTTTATGCCTTTTAAGCACTTCTATCAACTTACCTTGTTGCTCGCATATGAGGGATGAAGAAATTACCACCGGATATGTCTGATTCTCCCCAAGATATGCATATTTCAGTCCTTCAGGTAAGGGCTTCAATTCTAACTTGGGAGCTTCATCTTCCTTGCTTTCATTCATTTGCCCAATTCTTCAAATCTTGATTTTGAGCCTTTTTCCATCACCTGTGCACAATCCAATAAAGAACATATATCAGAAAGATCATACTCTAGTTCCATGCTTGATTCTAATGAATTCACTAGACAATTTTCCAAAGGGTCAGAAGAACTCTCTTTTTGGATATGATCTTCCACAATAGATTCAATTACATTGGCCTCGTCAATTTCATCTTCTTCTTCATTTGGTTGTTTGCACATATTAAAAACATTAAGTTCTAATGTCATGTTCCCAAATGATAGCTTCATGACTCCATTCCTACAATTAATCAAAGCATTAGAAGTAGCTAGAAATGGACGCCCTAAAATAATAGGAATTGAATTGCTTACTTCCACTGGTTGTGTGTCCAAGATGATAAAATCCACTGGGTAAATGAATTTATCAACTTGAACTAACACATCTTCTACTATTCCTCTTGGTACTTTAATTGATCTATCAGCAAGCAAAAGAGTCACAGAAGTTGGTTTTAATTCACCTAGATTGAGTTTTTGAAAAACCGCGTATGGAAGCAAATTCACACTAGCACCAAGATCAAGTAAAGCTTGTTCAATTTTATGGTCTCCAATAACACATGAAATTGTAGGACAACCTGGATTCTTATATTTCACTGTATTATTATTTTGAAGAATAGCACTTACCTGCTCAGCTAGAAAGGCATTCTTTTTCACATTCAGTTTTCTTTTCACAGTGCACAAGTCTTTCAAAAATTTTGCATAAGAAGGTACCTGTTTGATCGCATCAAGTAAGGGAATGTTGACCTTTACCTGTTTGAAAATTTCAAAGATTTCAGAATTTTGAGTTGGCTTCTTTTGTGTGGCTAATGCTTGAGGAAATGGAGGCACAGATGAGGATTTGGTTTCTTCATCGCTAGGTGTTGGTTTGGCCACCTCTTCCTGTCCTTTAGAGATTGATTCTTCTTCTTTCTCACAAGGGTCAGGAATGTGTTTTTCAACAACCTTACCATTGCGAAGGGTCATGACTGACTTGGCTTTGTCAAAATAATGGTTACTTGAACTCCCTGCATTTGTGTTAGATTGATCTCTGGGGTTTTGCAATGTTTGAGAAGGAAATTTTCCCTTCTCTTGGATGCTAAATGTAGATGCAAATTTTGCAAGAGTTTCTGACAAATTTGCTAATGTTTGAGCAGTTTGACTATTGAAAGTCTCTTGCTTTGTAATGAATGAATGCAATGTCTCTTCAAAGTCATTCCTAGGAGGAGAGCATATGCATGATCATGAGAATTTTGAAAATTTTGTCATGTTTGAAAAGGGACTTGTGAAGATTGTGCATGATTATCATTTTTCCAACTAAGATTTGGATGATTTCTCCAACCAGGATTGTAGGTTTATGAGTATGGATTGTGATTTGGCCTTTTGAAAGTGTTCAAGGCATTGGCTTGCTCATGGAGACATTCCCTAAAGGCAGGCAAAGTTGGGCAATCATCAGTAGAATGGTCATTGTCATCACAAATGTTACAGACATTTTCTTGAATAGAATTTAATTGACCACTCTTTTTCATTTCTAAAGCCTCGACTTTTCTAGCTAGTGATGCATATTTGGCTTGAAGGTCATGGTCTTCCCTAAGGTTGTAAATACCTCTATTGGATGTCGAGGTTGGCGTCTTGCTTGGTACCTCATAGGTGCCAGCAGTGTCCCAATTTTGTGCCTTTTCTGCCAAGGAATCTAGGAAGTCAAGTGCTTCCTCAGGGTCTTTTTCTTTAAATTCTCCATTACACATTAATTATACTAGTTGCCTATCTTGAGGTGTTAACCCTTCATAGAAGTGTGTAACTATTCTCCAAGTTTCAAAACCATGGTGAGGACAGGCAAGTAGTTTCTTATACCTATCCCAACATTGGTAAAGGGTTTCCCCTTGTTTTTTAGAGAAATCAGAAATTTGTCTTTTAAGAGAATTTGTTCTAAGGGTAAGAAAATTTTTTTTCAAAAATTGTTGTTTCATCTCATCCCATGAACTGATGGAATTCAACCTCAAATTTTGTAGCCATGTTCTAGCTTTATCTTTTAAAGAAAAAGGAAAAAGCTTTAATCTAATGGTGTTTATGCTACAATTTGTGTCAGTGTAGGAGCTACATACCTCTTCAAAGAGTTTCAAGTGCGAATATGGGTTCTCCATGTCAAGGCCATGAAAAGTGGGTAGAAGTCGAACAAAACTTGGTTTGAAATTGAAATGGATTGAGTCTGGAGGAGAAACTACACAAGATGGTGCACTAGTCCTTACCGGATTCATGTAGTCTCTGAGGGTTCTTCGTTGGTTTTGATCATTTTATTGCGAACGGTTGTCCCCTTCATCCGTGAATATTTCCACATGATTGTCGGCCATGTTTTCTAATGAAGATGATGTTTTTCTAACAAGTCTACCACTAGATGTTCGTGACCAAATTTTCATGCAAGAAAGATGAAACAAAACTAAATCGAAACAGATTCAAAGAAAAAATTAAAACACACATGTTTTAACTTGCAAATAGGCCTCAAAGATTGTACTTAATTATAACCCAAGGAAAACTTCAAAATAATGCACTTGATCAAGAATTTTATCTCAAAGATTAGTTTCGCTTCACTTCAATTCCTCAAGTGTGTGTGTGTAGAGTCATTCTCACCTAATCACTTGTAACCTGGATGAGTTTATGCATAAAAATGAATCGTATTTAATATTGAAGATGTGTGTATAAATGAACTCCATAGGCTTGCTTTTCAAGTCACTCTCCACTAATGTAGACATGCACAATACCCAGGATCAAGTAGGACTTTATTAAGCTTGTAACGTTTGGCTTGGGTGAAGGTATGATCAAGGATACTAATTTGGCTCAAATCACCCACAAACACATAAATCATTCAAGATTATGTAGAGCTCAACCCTATAACACAACTTTATTTCAATTCACCAGGTTACTCCCCCAAACTTATTTAGAACACTCAGTCTTCTTTTTTTTTTTTTAGAAAACTAAATAAACTACACCCCCACACTTTGTTGTTTCATTCTTTTTAAGAACATCCAAGGGTATAGATCTCTTTTTCTTCTTCTTCTTTTTTTCTTAACTGCAATTCCCCTCCCCCACACCTAAACAACACGTTGTCCTCAATGTTTAAATACGTGGAAGATAAGTACAGATTGTTTTGTTTTTTCTCTTTTTTTTTTTTTACAAACATAATAAAACTCACTTGCATTGCTCATGGCACAATCCAACCTCCTCTAACTTCCCAAAACCAGAACATAATTCAAAATGTTATCGTGAATGATCTACATGCTCATAGGTAAGGGACAAACTGTTTGAAAAAAAAATTCATTTAAGGTTAGGAAATCTTTTTAGTGAGTTTACAAGGAAAAAAAGTTTACAGATGCTCAAAAGGGTAACTAGGGATCAATTTCAATCAAGGTTGGCTATTAAGGCTCAAACAGTCCAAAGATGGCCTAAATCATTTCTCCAATGTTGCACAGTCTAGGATTTCGCCTCGAGTGACCATCAAACAAGTTCTAGAATTCATTGAAATCTGAAGAAATATTTAAATTACATAAACTTTCTCAAAGTGAACAAATAACTCAGTGATAATAGCTCAGTGCTCAATGTTGCGCAAGGAATCAAAGCAAAGCGAAAACCAATAAACATCTCAAGCAC
>SNVD02007614.1:0-29074 GCA_013180625.2 Boswellia sacra
AGGAAAATATGAATCAACAATGAAAACAAAATAACAAATCGATTAGAAAATCAATCCCCGGCAACGGCGCCAAAAACTTGATGCGTTCGAACTAGCAAGTATACTAGTCGCACAAGTAATAAAGTGATAAGTAAGATATCGTTCCCACGAGGATTGATTCTAATTGAATTTTTTATTTCCAGCAACAATAAACTAAACAGGGGGGGATTTTTGTTGAATGCTTTACTAAATGAAATAAGAATGCAAGTAAAGAATAAAAAACAGAAAGTAAATTTGAATGAAAAATCAATGGGAGAAAGCTGGTTAAGGGATCCTTCTCTACCACAAGATATGGATTTGCGAATTAATTGTAGAATTGTCATCTACTTACAGCATTGAAGTTATCAACCGTAGATAATAACAAGCTCTATTACCCCAATCTTTCCTTACTTTGTTGTTAAATAAAACAAGCTCTTTATTTAATCTCGATCCATTAAACAACCTAGAACAAGCTCTCTGAGTTTAATTCAATGGATGCATTATGATAAGAAAGATAGGTTGATCTAAGCAATAAACACACAAGCTCGGATTATTTAACTTAGGTTATATTCTCCAATTGTAATCTCTGTCACAATTTTGCTACTAATGATTAGAAATTCAAGACAATTACGGATCAAGATTTCTAGTCTAGCAATAGACAATATCTAGATTATATTCAGTTGGCCACCCAAATACAATCCAGCAAGCACTCATAAGCATTAGACATGGGAAAATACAAGCAACTTCAATTAGAGAATTGGATAACAACTTCTTGCACAATCAACTTACAAAAACAATATCATGGGCTTTGAAATCACCCTCAACCAATTCAGATTCAGTTACACATGTTTAAGAACGTGGTAAATACAATACAACATGGAGACATTCCAGAAAATGAAAGGGAAGGGAAAAACATAGCAAATTTGATGTAAATCTCTTTGGATTGTAGTTCTTCCTCTTTCCAAGCTTCCTTTCTCCTTCAAGAACTCCAAGAGATGAAAGAATTCCAGAGCTTCAGTCTCTACCACGTTCTCCCCTCTTCAAGTTATGAAAATAAAACCCTAAAATGTGTTTAAATACTCTGCTACAGTAACCTGCTACAGTATCCCGTATTATACATGCTACAGTGATTTGTGGAATTACATTTCTACACTTCTCACACTGTTTTGATTACAACTTTTGTACACTGAATGGATTTATAAACCGTAAATTTCTCCAGAAAATAGACTTCGAGAGCTTTCCAACGGCATATAATATGTCATCGGGTTCATTGTATATCAATACAATTAAATCCGAGAAGATGGTTGACTAGCAGAGGTGAAAAATGAAGGGTTTTACTCCATTTTTGTGCAAGTTGCTCCAAAACTCCTACAAACATCAAAACCACACAAAAACATACAAAAACCAAGGAATATAGCAAAGAAACATGGACGAATTGATATGAAAATGATATATAAATCAGATACTAATCAGTACAAGATTGGTTTTGTTTTCTATTTTTCTATTTTTTTTACAACACAAGTAGAACTCACTTGTGCTCATGACACATCCAACCTCCTCTAATTCCCAAAACTAGAACATAGCCTCAAAATTTTAATTGTGAACGATCTACATGCTCATAGTAATGGATAAACTGTTTGGAATAAATTAATTTGAGGTTAGGAAAATATTTTAGTGAGTTAACAAAGAAAAAGGCTCTTACAAAGGTTCAAAGGGGTAACTAGGGATCAATTTCAGTCAAGGTTGGCTATTAAGGCTCAAACGGTCCAAAGATGGCCTAAATCATGTCCCCAATTTTGCACAGTCTAGGATTTCGCCTCGAGTGACCATCAAACAAGTTCTAGAATTCATTGAAATCTGGTGAAACACTTAAATTACATAAAATTTCTCTAAGTAAACAAATAACTCAGTGATAATAGCTCAGTGCTCAATGTTGTGCAAGGAATCAAAGCAAAGCGAAAACTAATAAATATTTCAAGCACACAGATCCATGCATTATTTATCATTTTCCAAGAGTTATTCTTAAATTCAATCATTGCCTTATCATTGGCCCATAAAAGGCAAGAGAAGAGTACATGGATTGTTACACCTGAGTCGAGAGTGATATTTCACAATCCTTAGGACCAGTAGCCCGAGACTTAAGTTTCTAGCCTATATACCTTTATTATGAAAGAAACACTTCAAACAACATGAAATAAACAAACTACAGATTTATTTCGAGAGAATGCGTTTCAAGGGTAAAGAAACCCCAGATTCTGCCATTCTCAGGTTTTTCCACAACCGACGAGTGGTGTCTCACCTCCACCACCAAGTCATAGATCGGCCCCTTCCCGTCAACTTTCTCTTCTTTGCTGATTGCTAATTCCTACCGGAAAGTCTTCAAAACTTAAAAAATCAGATTTTAGACTTGCTTGGATACTATCAGTCAGCCCCCGAATCTTTGAAGAATTCGTTGGGTCCTCTCATGTCTCAGAATTTGCAGTTTAACCCATTTATGTGCTGCCTTCCATACCTTTGACTTTTGCAGTTTAATCCCAATGGCTTATTGGGGTTATCAAAGCAACTATGAACGTAAGAAATATGAGATTGCTTTCAATAAACGCTTAGATTTTTATGGGATTCGTTGTCGTTCTTATATGAAAATTATTCTTTCTGACTTTCGTTGTATGTTAAAGAGATTCTTCACTGGTTTGATAACTTGGAGCGATATTTTTTGTCTTCCAGCAAAACAGAGATTTTGTTTTGAACGTAAATATCCAGTTTGCCAACGGTGAGATGAAATTTAGAATGGGTTGAAAGTCAAGAAAGCCAAACCTTATCAGCCATTATAATTCCTACCAAATGCGTTTCTGCTGATCTTGAAAACTTTTAAGCCACCTACTCTAAAAACCAGCTGTTGATTAGAATAAATCAAATTACCTTCTCTACCACAAGATATGGATTTGCGAATTAGTAGAATAAATTACACTTGAAATTACCAACCGTAGATAACAACAAGCTCTGTTATCCAATCTTTCCTTACTTTGTTGTTAAACAAAACAGGCTCTTTATTTAATCTCTATCCATTAAACAACCTAGAACAAGCTCTCTAAAATTAATTCAATGGATGCATTACGATAAGAAAGATAGGTTGATCTAAGCAATAAACACACAAGCTCGGATTATTTAACTTAGGTTATATTATCCAATTGCAATCTATGATCACAATTTTGCTACTAATGATTAGAAATTCAAGACAATTACGGATCAAGATTTCTAGTCTAGCAATAGATAACAACCAGATTATATTCAGTTGGCCAACCCAAATACAATCAATAAGCAATCATAAGCATTAGACATGGGAAAATACAAGCAACTTCAATTAGAGAATTGGATAACAACTTCTTGCACAATCAACTTACAAAAACCATATCAGGGGCTTTGAAATCACCCTCAACCAATTCAGATTCAGTTACACATGTTTAAGAAGGTGGTAAATACAATACAACATGGAGACATTCCAGAAAATGAAAGGGAAGGGAAAAACTTAGCAAATTTGATGTAATTCTCTTTGGATTATAGTTCCTCCTCTTTCCAAGCTTCCTTTCTCCTTCAAGAACTCAGGAGATGAAAGAATTCCAGAGCTGCAGCCTCCACCACGTTCTCCCCTCTTCAAGTTATGAAATAAAACCCTAAAATGTGTTAAATACTCTGCTACAGTAATGCTACAGTGTCCCGTATTTATACATGCTACAGTGAAATTACATTGTTTTGAGTTACACTGAATCATAAACCATAAATTTCTCCAAAAATAGACTTCGAGAGCTTTTCAATGGTATATAGCATGTTATCCGGTTAATTGTATATCGATACAATCAACTCCAAGAAATTGGTTGACTAGCAGAGGTGAAAATGAAGGGTTTTACTCCAATTTTGTGTAAGTTCCTCCAAAACTCCTACAAACATCAAAAACCACACAAAAACATAAAAATACCAAGGAATATAGCAAAGAAACATGGACGAATTGATATGAAAATGATATATAAGTAGACACTTATCATCGGGTTTGTTTTTCTCCAAGATAACACGTTTCAAACCTTTGACGAATGACTTCAACTTCCGTTTGGATGTTTCCACAAGCTGCTGCACCAATGAGCTCAAAGCACATAGTAATCAAATTAAACAAAAGAAAGGAAAAGAAAAGAGCAAAAACGAAACTAAAAGACACATAAAAGAGATAACAACACAATAGCAAACAAAAGTCAAAAACAAGTAAAAGAAATATAAAACAAATAAGACAGATGGCAAAGAGAGATAAAACCTGATCAATTTGATGGCCTACGAAAGGAATCTCCTCGAGACGATCATTATCCCTCCTAGGATTTTAGCTGTTGCACCATTTGGGTTGCCCACAGAGCGCTCAAACGTCCTCCTCGCTCTAATTCATCATGGCAGAGTTGTGGTTCGCTCCATCTTGGGCCGAATCCGCTCCGCAAAGATAAACGCATCATGCAGCCGCTGGCGGGTGTTTCAACCATTTCTACCCGTGCTCTAATGTGATCTAAGTACGTTAGTTTATGCTCTTCTTGTAGCAAGACAAGGTTATGGAATGACATATGAAAATATGCAGAATGTATATATACACCCATAAAACTCTCAAATTTGGACACATGGGGACATACTTTCGGTATGCAGATTTATCGCCCCAAGATTTGAAAAAATGAGATATGCTTTCGGCAAGGTTTGACAAAACCTACACACTTGTCTCCCATGAAGCATGGAAAATGGAGATACACTTTCGGCGGGGTTGAGACACTTGTCTCCCACGTGAAGCATTCAGGTTGAAAAACCTGATCATATGGTTTGTCAAAAAGAGGATAATCAGATTAAAATTCGACTCCTCACATCTTCCTCTGGTTTTACGTCCAGTAACGGCTGAAACGCCTTCTATGACTCGGGGATTGCTTCCCATCCAGTTTTCTTATAAACTGGCAAACAGGGTCGTTTTTAGTCAGAGACTATAACACTCATCACGAAATTGTGTCCATAGATTAAGCAATTCACGCTGAACAAGTCCACAAGAATGTGACTCGAGAGTGCGACTCATTACTCAAACCATTCTTAATAAATGAAAGTTTATCTTCTCTATTCCTGGACGCAAAACCTAATGAACGACAAGTCTGGTTACAATCCATCTAGTTTATAACATACTTGTAACCTTTTCGCTCTTCGCCTCTTGGCGTAGTAGCTCTTTCCTATGTATTTGCGAGATTAATGTCTCACCGGACAATCTCACCTTGGCTTCGATAAGCCATCGGATGCCACATCTTCTAGTCATCCGTACTTTATAAATTTTAAACTTTTGAGGACACTATCAGCATCCATCCGATACGGGTTTGTTTTTCTCCAAGATATGCACGTTTCAAACCTTTGAATGACTTCAACTTCCGTTTGGATGTTTCCACAAGCTGTGCACAAATGAGCTCAAAGTGAGTAATCAAATTAAACAAAAGAAAGGAAAAGAAAAGAGCAAAAACGAAACTAAAAGACACATAAAAGAGATAACAACACAATAGCAAACAAAAGTCAAAAACAAGTAAAAGAAATATAAAAACAAATAAGACAGATGGCAAAGAGAGATAAAACCTGATGATGGCCTACGAAAGGAATCTCCTCGAGACAGAAAAATCGATCATTATTACCTTATTTTATTTTTCTTTTCTTTTTTTATTTATTTTCAAAAACATTGGGTTGCCTCCCAATAAGCGCTTGGTTTAACGTCCTCAGCCCGACGTCGGTTCCATCATGGGAGGGTCCAATCTCGTTGGCTTCTCTAGTGGGCTTGGATCCTTTTTCCAACAAGATCGGTCCATGCATATGACTGGGCCTTGGATGTCAACAATCGTCCACCCAATAGCTGTTTTGTGATCTTTAAGTACTCGGACGAGTTTCTCTTCTTGTAGTGGTGCAAGGCCCATTTCTATTTAACTGGCAAAGGATCATTCTTATCCAAGAATCCATGCTTCAAATGATCTGGAAGAGGCTTAAGCTCCAAGGTAGGGGCTTTCATCAAGAAGGCAGGAAGTTTCACATTAGATAAAGGAAATTGAATGCACGAAACATCATACCTATTTGTGGTTAGCTATGGTCTCATCTAAGCTTGCCACAGCTTCCTCCATTTCTTTGGACACTTGTATCAACCTTCTTGATTCCTTGTAATTTTCTGTCCCTATGTGCTCACTAAAAACCACTTCTAATCCATTCCTTGTGAGTTAACTCAAAATGTTGTTGTGGCAAAGAATCGATAACACAACTGCAAAAACAGAATGCAAGTCACTAGGGTACCTCATTGTCTCAAAAATATTGAAACGAATCACCTCGCCATCGAATTCATGGTGAGAGTGCCATCATGAACATCAATCTTAGTTCGAGCAGTTTTCAAGAATGGTCTCCCCAAAAGAATTGGTGTTGGATTAGGAGATGTCTCATCCTCCATTTCAAGAACATAGAAGTCTGCTGGGAAAACCAATTGATTTACCTGCACAAGCACATCTTCCACAACTCCCTTGGGATATGCCTTAGAACGATCAGCAAGTTGAATGGTAATACCAGTTTCCGCAAGAGGTTTTAAAGAAGCATAAATAGAATATGGCATGATATTAATAGATGCTCCTAAATCTAACATAGCTCTTTCAAACTTGGTTCTACCAATGGTGCATGGAATGGTGAACGTACCTGGATCTTTGCATTTCGGAGGAATTTTTCTTTGTAGTACAGCTGAAACATTTTCCCCCACGCTTACTTTCTCATTTCCCTTCAACTTTCTCTTGTTGGTGCATAACTCCTTGAGAAATTTTGCATAACGAGGTACTTGCTTAATAGCATCCAGAAGTGGTATATTTACCTCGATCTTGCGAAAAGTTTCCAAGATTTCCTGTTCTTGTTCCTCCTTCTTTGATTTTGCAAATCTGCTAGGAAAAGGTGGAGGAGTAACATATGAAGGAATTTGAGTTTTAAGGTCTACCTTAGAAGATGATGTTTTGTTCATGGTGGAAGTGGTGTCATCCCCTTCATTAGTTTGTGACCTTTTTTTTGGAACTTGTAATTGCTTTCCACTTCTCAAAGTGATTGCACTAGCATTCTCTCTTGGATTGATCACTGTCTGAGAAGGTATTTTTTCTAAGCTCTTGCTCTCGAATTTGCTCATGTTAGTAGCCAATTGTCCCAATTTTGATTTTCAGGTTTTGGATACTTGCCCTAGTTCGCTGAAATTGCATTGTGTTAGTAGCAAGTACTTTAACAATGTCCTGGAATCCATACCTGAGGTTTGTGGAGCTAGTTGTGGTGCTGGTTGGGTTCCATTGAAATGATTGCTGCACTCTTGATTGATTGAAACTGGTGGCTGAGTTGGAGGGCATTTGGAGTTGATTGGTTGTGATTACTGAACTTGGATGGTTGTCCTAGAAATCCACCCATGGCATTGGCTTGTTCCGTATCTCCTTCTTGCAAAGTTGGACACATGTCGGTTGGATGCTCCGTGGTAGAATATACTCCACATACATAAGATTGATGCATATGTCCTACAGCCATTTTTTTTACAAGAGAGGTAAGCTCAGAAAGTTGTTGTTCAATGTTCGGGGTACTTACCTCATTTACTCTCCTTGGTAGTTGTGGCTCAAATTGGCCGCTGAATTGTTGGGAGTTTGTTGCCATGTCGCTAATCAAACGTCTTGCAACATTCGGTGTTTTATTACTAGTGCTCCACCACTAGCAGCATCAATGATACTCCTTTCCATTGGTAGGAGACCCTCATAGAAATATTGAATTAGGAGTCCATCACTAATTTGATGGTTTGGACAGCTAGCACATAACCTTCTAAATCTCTCCCAATATTCATGAAGTGATTCTCCATTGTGTTGTCGAATGCCACTAATATCTTTTTTAATGTTTATAACTTTCGAAGTGGGAAAGTATTTCTCTAAAAAGAGTTTACTTATCTCATTCCACGTGGTAATGGTACCCGATGGTAGATAGTATAGCCAATCTTTCGCCGAATCTGCTAATGAGAATGGAAAAGCTCTCAATTTTATTTGCTCCTCAGACACGCCAGTTGGCTTCATACTTGAGCATACCACATGAAATTCTCTGAGGTATTTGATAGGATCCTCTCCTGCAAAACCATGAAATGTAGGCAAGAGACGAATTAGTCCAGATTTAAGCTCAAATTCTACCTCAAAATTGGTGCTTATGCATAGCGGTTGTTGATCAATAATTGGAGCCGCTAACTCCTTAAGAGTCTGATCGTTTTCCATCGCCATTGCTTCCGATTCAGATTTGATTGAACTGCAAGAAGATGGGAGGGAAGTATGTCGTGCAAGGTCAAATTCTGGAGGTGGAGTTGAAATTGACCGATTTAGCCTTAAATTCGAGGATTGGAGAAACTCCTTAATTCTCTTAAGTCGTTGATCCGCTTCTCCCTCGGACATAAAAGCCTAAACACAAACAATCAGGAAATAACAATCAAGAATCAGTAGTAAAAACAGAATAACAAATTGATTAGAAAATCAATCCCCGGCAACGGCGCCAAAAACTTGATGCGTTCGAAACTAGCAAGTATACTAGTCGCACAAGTAATAAAGTGATAAGTAAGATATCGTTCCCACGAGGATTGATTCTAATTGAATTTGTTATTTCCAGCAACAATAAACTAAACAGGGGGGATTTTTGTTGAATGATTTACTAAATGAAATAAGAATGCAAGTAAAGAATAACAAAACAGAAAGTAAATTTGAATGAAAAATCAATGGAGAAACTGGTTAAGGGATCCTTCTCTACCACAAGATATGATTTTTTACATAGAATTGTCATCCAATTACAGCATTGAAGTTATCAACCGTAGATAACAACAAGCTCTGTTATCCCAATCTTTCCTTACTTTGTTGTTAAATAAAACAAGCTCTTTATTTAATCTCTATCCATTAAACAACCTAGAACAAGCTCTCTAAATTTAATTCAATGGATGCATTACGATAAGAAAGATAGGTTGATCTAAGCAATAAACACACAAGCTCGGATTATTTAACTTAGGTTGTATACTCCAATTGCAATCTCTGATCACAATTTTGCTACTAAGGATTAGAAATTCAAGACAATTACGGATCAAGATTTCTAATCTAGCAATAGACAATATCCAGATTATATTCAGTTGGCCACCCAAATACAATCAGCAAGTAATCATAAGCATTAAACATGGGAAAATACAAGCAACTTCAATTAGAGAATTGGATAACAACTTCTTGCACAATCAACTCACAAAAACCATATCAGGGGCTTTGAAATCACCCTCAACCAATTCAGATTCAGTTACACATGTTTAAGAACGTGGTAAATACAATACAACATGGAGACATTCCAGAAAATGAAAGGGAAGGGAAAAACTTAGCAAATTTGATGTAATTCTCTTTGGATTGTAGTTCTTCCTCTTTCCAAGCTTCCTTTCTCCTTCAAGAACTCCAAGAGATGAAAGAATTCCAGAGCTTGCAGCCTCCACCACGTTCTCCCCTCTTCAAGTTATGAAAATAAAACCCTAAAATGTGTTTAAATACTCTGCTACAGTAACGTGCTACAGTGTCCCGTATTATACATGCTACAGTGATGTGTGGAATTACATTTCTACACTTCTCACACTGTTTTGATTACAACTTTCGGTACACTGAATGGATTCATAAACCGTAAATTTCTCCAAAAAGTAGACTTCGAGAGCTTTTCAACGGTATATGATATGTCATCGGGTTCATTGTATATCAATACAATTAAATCCGAGAAGATGGTTGACTAGCAGAGGTGAAAATGAAGGGTTTTACTCCATTTTTGTGCAAGTTGCTCCAAAACTCCTACAAACATCAAAACCACACAAAAACATAAAAATACCAAGGAATATAGCAAAGAAACATGGACGAATTGATATGAAAATGATATATAAATAGACACTTATCATTAAGATTCAAGTTAATGATATTGAAGTCAAGATTGAAGAGAATCTTATTAAGGAAGAGCTTATAGGTGAAATTGAGCCTATGCATGTTGAAGATCATCCTATTAAAGTTATGCCTGTAATTGATGAGAAGCCAATTGAAATCATTTATCCGCCTAAAAAAGAAGACTCCACACCAAAGATTGAAGTTGAAGTCTCCAAACCAAATATTGAAGTTGAAGTCTCCAAACCAAAGATTGAAGTTGAATTATGTCATGAAGAAAAAATTTTTGAGTCTCCAAAACTACTTCAAGAAGTTATCTCCAAGTCCAAAATTGAAGTTGATTTCTTGGGAGTCTCTAATGTATTACATCAAAGCTCAAACTAAGGCATACTTATCTCTATTTTGAAATATCCTATGATGTGGATTGTTTCTTCACCAACATTGACATCCATCAAAGCAACATTGCCTAGTTTTCAACCGCTAATATCTATGTTCTTAGACTATCATGAAGTGCAGACTTGGATCGATGACATTCCTATGTTTATGCAAGACAAACTTGGTGCTTTATCGTATTTTGGCAACATCTACCTTGAGCAACTCGCCAGGAGTCGAGTTTTATAAGCGGGGGAGAATTGATGCAGCATGATTTATTTTTATGTTAGGGATAATTAAATCTTTTCAATAATTTAGTTATTTAAAGTTCAATTGAATTAGGAATTTTATGATTTAGGGATTTTAACTCAATTAGGGATCTTGACTTTTTCTAATTTGAGATCTTGACTTTTCCTAATTTGATTCAAATAGGGATTTTGTTTAGGGATTTTGACTCAAATAGGGATTTTGACTTTCTTAATTTGAATCAAATTCCAATATGTCTTGATTAGTATAAATGTAGGGTTTCATTATTATTTTGTTAGATATTGATTATTTGATATATTAAAAGAGTATTCAGACAGATTGTTAGATTCTTGGTTGATTGTGTGTGAGTGTGAGCGATTGTTGAGTGTGTGTTTGATTTTGGTTTGATCTTGTTACGAGTTCCCCGTTAATAAATTAATATATATGTATATATATTAACATATATAAATTAATATAGTCTGATAATGCCGCCACATATTTAAAAACATTTAGAAGGTTAAAAGTTAGAAAATATATGAAATGAATTGAACTTATATATATATATCTAAGTGGTGAACGTTGATGAGACACAAGGTTGATCTAAGGCACGAATTTAGAGTAATCGTGCTTCCTGCCAAAAACTATAAATTAATATTTGCGGTAATTCTTTCCCCATCATCATCCCTTTCTGCACAAACAAGCCACCAACATCTAGTACAAATACACAGAACCAATATTTGAAATAAAAAACATATAAAAATTCAAATGCCCAATTCTTTAACCATGAATTTCTTAAGCACAAATGCCCACTGTCCTTACCTCTGCCTTTTCAAATGCCTAATAAATTATATACAAATCAATTCTAACACAGTTTTTGGGTACCATCAACGATCATCAACAACCAAAGAAAATTGATAGCCACCCAGAAATCATTAATCAGCAGCAACCCATCAACACAAAAATGCCAAACAGTCGGCCAATTATTTACACTAAAATTTCTCCAAAAGCTCCCACTTAGATGCACACTTTAATGCATAATCTCGAATTAAACCAATTGAACCAACAATCAAAGACTCCCAAATCTAGCATCACCACCAACCCAACCATTAGAAGCGTAAGGGTTCATCCAAAAAAAATATATATATCAATAACAAAGACAAAACCCAGGGAAAAAAATCTCACCTCTAATAATACTTGTATATATCTCAAACAAATCTCATGGATGTGTCAGCATTATTAAGAAAAACTCACAACAGAAAGGAAACAAACCTAGAACTAGAAACCCACGAGAACAACCATCAAACAATGATTTTGCTTCAGCATCGAAATTGGAAGGAAAGTCAAGTAAGGCCAAGGTGTGTTAATTTCTAATTTTCTGCAAGAAAAGGCAAGCACATCTTGCTTGAGAAGTTGAGATTGGGTACATGAAGATGATGCAAGGTGAGAGATGAGACGGAGAGAAGAGAGAGAAGGTGAGAGATTTTCATCAATTTTTGGTGAATAGAAATCAAAGAAAGAAGAAATCGCGGGGGAGGGGGCGGGGGCAGTAGAAGGAGAGGGAGACGGTGAAGACTTCGTCAAATTTTTTTTAATTGTTTTCTATTTCATTTTTATTAGTTTCTATTATTATTAAAATTATCTTTTATATGGTTAAAAAGTGTAATAAAATGACCATTATAACTCTTCAATTTCAACTTATTTACTAATATTTAACGGCCAATTTAACTGAAGGGTGATCCATGATGATTTTGAAAAGATAGGGGTAGACGCTAATAAAATTTGTAAACAATAATTTTGTATGATATTTTGCTTAAACATAGGGGTAGTCTGTGATATTATCCCAATTATATTTACATTTTCAAAATTCCAGTTATTTGTATTGATTCATGGATTTGTGAAGGAAATTTTGACTGAAAATGGAAATTATTATTTGAAAAAAGAAAAAAAAAAGAAAAGAGAAGGAATGTTGCATGTTATGATAATTTCTTGAACTCTCTAAGTTCACATAAGAACGTACAATGAGTGTGTTTGGGGTTGTTAGGAGTTTTTAGATTTTGTTGCTAGTTATAGCTATTTGGGTGTTAGATAAGTACTTTAAAAATTGATTATTTAAGAAGCTGTTGCTCGTAGATTGTACTAACTTGTAGAAGCAAGTAGCAGGGAACTTTTGAAAATCCAATTTTGAAAAGCTAAAATTTGGATTAATCAAAATATCAAAATTATCTTTATAAAATAATATAAATCTAAAAATACCTTTTATATATTAAAATTTTAAATTATTTATTCAATAAATTAAAATTTTATTTAAGATATTTTTAGAATAAAATTTTGAAAGTAGTCGCTGCAATCGTCAGACGTTAGTCGCTGCTAGACGTGGGAAAGGAGGAGACACTAACGGATTCAGAATGAATGGATGATGACGAGCCTGGAGGTGGTGATGGTGTCCCCAACGCGTGACTTCGACAGTGGTCAGTGGCCAGTAGCGGCTGACACCTACCAGTTGATTTTCAATTTTTTTTATTTTATTATTTTAAATAATAAATTACTACATATATATTCATTTGAAAATTATTTTGATAATAATTGTTATTTGTTATTAGTAATTTTTATTTATTATTAATAATGTAAATTTAGATTTAATTTTTAATAATATTTCTTTTTAAAAACCTTTGTATACGTTTATATTTTTACCTAGAAATTAAATTTTGAAAATCAAATTTATCAAACACGTATTCATAGCTTTTGAATAGCACAACAATTTTGAAAAGCTATTTTATTAATAGCATTAACTTCTTCTTACAGTATAGCTCACAATAGATTTTTCTTACGACACTTTTCTACATCAATTTTTCACCGCACAACAGTCCAAAACAAGCACAATATCAATTTTGTCCGTGTTATTATCACCTAGTGTTAATGACTTATTATCTGTTCACTTTTTTTCTAAATGCAATTTAATCACAGGAAAAAAAATTTGAGCTATGAACTCGTTGGTCTTGTTACTTCAATGAATATTGTTTGTATGAAAAAGAACATTAGTTTCTATATTTGTAATTTTATTTTTAACAATAATTAGTAAGAGTCTTTTCATATAATTGCCCTGAGTGTCCATTTGCTAATTAAAGTTAGAATAATAGTACATCCATAGCTTATTTACAATCAACTTTTCTTATAAGGGTTTTTTTTTTCACTTAACACTTAATAGGACTTTTTATAAATTTCACTTTTTAGCACTTAATTATATCAAATTAATGACACATTTGTTTTTTTTTTCTTTTTCAATAAAAGTTAAGTGGAAAAATTACATTAATGTGGCATATTTACCCTTTTATAGAAAATAAGATAATTGATATTTAATATAATTATCTTAAGAACTAAAACTTTAAAATTAAATTAACATATCCATAATTATGATTAATAACTTACCTATTAAAAATATATTTCTATTTAATTATGGTAAAACTTTACAAAATTAAATTGACATATCAATAATTATGATTAATAACATGCCTATTAGAAAATATATGTCTATTTGATTAAGGTAATTAAGATCAATTAAATATATATTTAAATAAGAAATGTTATTATTTATTAATTTAATAGAAAAATATAAATTAAAAAAATTGAAAATTTTGTAACATTGTTGGAACCAACAAAATTTTATCGCCATCCACTATCGTCAATTGCCGGTGTCGCACATCGATGACACCTCATACATCACCATGATCGTATATGATCAATCTACAAGGATATTAGATTAGTCTTGGATTGAACAACGACGGTTCGCCGTAAAGGTTTCAGAAACATTCGGTGGCAGGATGTTTATCAAATTTAATGGCCACATTATGTTATTTCTTCCAAAAGTAATCCAAATAGTCTTGAAGAGTGAGAGAAGACGGTCATGATGGTGTCAGAGTGTTGCTAGAGGCGTGACTCTGTCAATAGTTTGTTGCTTCGATCGACGTGACGATGAATCTTTGATGACTTCCCCTAACAAATTTAGGAATTTATAATAAAAAATAAAATGTTAAATATCCATATATTTGTTTTTTTAATATTATATATTTTTATTAATAACATAATTTTTATTAATTGAATGTAAGGGGTATTTGTAAGACAAAAAATTTTCAGAATAGGAAGACATTTCCATTAAGATTTAAGTGAAAAATTTTCTCCTTTTCTAATAAGTAATTTATCACTTAAATTAAGTGATAATTTTGGAAAACAAACAAAAGTTACTTACTCAAATCTTAAGTTTTTTTATATTTAAGCGAAAAATAGAAAAGACAAATGGCCCCTTTCTCACATATTCACGAGTCTTTTTAGACTCAAGTGGGAAAAACATACGCCCCCAGAAAGTATCTTGGACTGCCATGTGGAGTGTTGGTTATTTTTAGGGAAAATTGAAAAAAATAGACAAAATTAGGGGCTTCAAAAGAAATATAGACCTGTCTTGAAAAATTTTGATTGCATAGACACTTTCTTCATTAAATGACTAAAATGCCTTTTGAAATTCAATTTATTCCTAAACTCTTCATTTCCCTCTTCCCTCCACTTATCTCTTCCTATTTCCATAACTGTGTCCTATTTTCATAACCGTCTGTTGTTGTCCAGCTTCCAATACCCCTCAATGCCGTCATAAACGCAGTCCAAAACGTAGCAAGAGGAACGAGGAATGACCATCCTTTGAGAAGCAAGAGCATTCAGTTCGGGTAAGTTATGATTTCTGTCTTTTTGTTTTTATAATTTTTTTGCTCGTTTTCTTGATCGTTTGAAGTGATATTTGCCTTATGAAGAATGAAAATAACCTTTAGATTAGGCATAACCCGAAGGAATTGAGACTAGGGATTTAGACTAGATTTTAGGGATTTTGAATTTAAGGATTTGAGTTTGGGCTCGTATTTTGTACTTATTCTATGTTTGTAGGGCTAAATGAAGTGTTATCTTGTTGATTTTTTGGTTTGATGTGTGCAAAAATGGTGAAAACCAATGCGTTTCATCGTGACGAAGATGATGGAGAGTGTCGGTCTTCGCTCGACACTCGACATAACGTGTCGAGTCCTGTCGGATGCATGGACTGACCCTATCCATCAGGGCATTTTTGAAGACATCGAGTGTCAGTTTCGTGTAGACCAACATCTCGATGCTTTGAAACCATGTCTCTGACACTCGACATCGTTGTAATTGGGAATGTTGAGTGTCGGTTTTATGTAAAATACCCTGATGACGAGTGTCAGTTGAAGCATCCGACAGGACTCGACACATTTCTTCGACGACCTATTTTCACTTTGATCGAGTGTTGGTTTCATGTAAACCGACATATGGTGCACCAAAACCATGTCCTCGACACTCGATAACATGTAATTATGGCATCAAGGGTCGGTTTCATGGGCTTCGATGAAAGTGAAAACACTTGAGTCGAGTGTCGGATGTCCGACGTAGCGTATGCCAGTTGCAAGAATCTGACAAAAGTTTCTTCAGACACTCGATGGATTTCATCGAGCGTTAGTTTATCTATTTGAGCTCTATTGAGCGGTTCATGTTCCATCGAGTTGTGTCGAGCGTTTTGATAGATTGCTTGTTTTAGCCTTGTTTTTTGCCTTTTTCCATCATATTTAACTATAACGTACCCTTTTTTTTACAGGTCGAAGCAAATGGCAAATGAATTTAGACTCTCCTTCACCCTAAAGACTTCGTATGATGAGCACTACCATGCCATTATCACAAACTTAACACGTTTGGACTATATAGAATGGATACGTGCGAAATTGAATGAGAGGCAACAAAACATGTTTCGTAATACATGTTTTGGGTTTCTTCTAGACATTCGGGAGCTGTACTTTCCATCTCAGTTGGCGCACAATATGCTTGAGTAGGAGGTTAACACAATAGGGTACAACGAAGAGATGTGGTTGATAATTGTCTATTTATATATCATTTTCATATCAATTCGTCCATGTTTCTTTGCTATATTCCTTGGTATTTTTATGTTTTTGTGTGGTTTTGATGTTTGTAGGAGTTTTGGAGCAACTTGCACAAAAATGGAGTAAAACCCTTCATTTTCACCTCTGCTAGTCAGTGATCTTCTCGGATTTAATTGTATTGATATACAATGAACCCGATGACATATTATATACCGTTGGAAAGCTCTCGAAGTCTATTTTCTGGAGAAATTTACGGTTTATAAATCCATTCAGTGTACCAAAAGTTGTAATCAAAACAGTGTGAGAAGTATAGAAATGTAATTCCACAAATCACTGTAGCATGTATAATACGGGACACTGTAGCAGGTTACTGTAGCAGAGTATTTAAACACATTTTAGGGTTTTATTTTCATAACTTGAAGAGGGGAAAACGTGGGAGGAGGCTGCATTTCTGGATTTCTCTCATCCCTTGGAGTTCTTGAAGGAGAAAGAAGATTTTAAAAGAGGAGGAACTACAATTCTAAGAAGATTCATCGACAAAAAAGATTTTCAAAGAATTTGCTAAGTTCTTTCTTTCCCTTTCAATTCTGGAATTTCTCTGTATTGTATTTGTTATTCTGATTGAATATGTGTAACTAAATCTGAATTGGTTGAGGGTGATTTCAAAGCCCTTGATATGGATTTTGTGAGTTGATTGTGTAAGAAATTGTTATCCAATTCTCTAATTGAAGTTGCTTGTATTTTCCCATATCTAATGCTTATGATTGCTTACTGATTGTATTTGGAATGGCCAACTGAATATAATCTGTTGTTGTCTATTGCTAGATTAGAAATCTTGATCCGTAATTGTCATGAATTTCCAATCATTAGTAGCAAAATTGTGATCAGAGATTGCAATTGGAAAATACAACCTAGGTTAAATAATCTGAACTTGTGTGATTATTGCTTAGATCAACCTATCTTTCTCATCGTAATGCTTCCATTGAATTAAACTTAGAGAGCTTGTTCTAGGTTGTTTAATGGATAGAGATTAAATAAAGAGCTTGTTTTATTTAACAACAAAGTAAGGAAAGATTGGGATAACAGAGCTTGTTGTTATCTACGGTTGATAACTTCAATGCTGTAATTGGATTACAATTCTATGTTAATTCACAAATTCATATCTTGTGGCAGAGAATGAACTCTTAACCAAGTGTCTCTCATTGATTTTTCACTCCATTTAACTTTGCTTTGTGTTATTCTTCATTTGCTTTCGTATTAAGTTTAGTTAATCAATCAACAAAACCCCCCCTGTTTAGTTTATTATTGCTGGAAAATAACAAATTCAATTAGAATCAATCCTCGTGGGAACGATATCTACTTATCACTTTATTACTTGTGCGACTAGTATACTTGCTAGTTTCGAACGCATTAGTGGTTCCTTATTGAAGGTAAAAATATGGTGTTTAAACTACAATATAGTTAAGTAATTTAATTTTTTAGCATTTGATGGTTGTAGTTTTGTTTTTTTACCATTAATGGCATCTTATGTTCTTTTTTTCTTCTTTCTAGAAAGGTTGATTCATTTTTCTGCCCACCGGTTTGAGATTTGCTACCCCGGTGCCACCAATACCGAATGTCTTGAATCCGTGCCATTTGTTGGATACGTACTTTGGGGGTGAGGACATGGCGCTCATGCATTTCTATCCGAGACATCGGGCATTAAACGTGTTAGCTATGCCAAACGAGGGTGTTGTAAAGCTGGTCTTGTATTACGTGCTCGAGTGGTTTTTCATGGGATGGGATCGACGTCGATATGTCTCCCGTAAGTGGTTGAATTTTGTCAACACATTGGATAGTTTTAACAATCATCCATGGGGTTCGGTGTCTTATGATAAGACACTTAAAGGGATGAAAAAAATTTGGATAGAAGGTTGGAAAAGTATAAGAAGAAAGTCGAAGCGACGAAGAAGAAGACGATGGGGAAAGGGAAGCATTTGGAGACATATAACTTAGAAGGGTGCCTCTACGTTATTCAGGTATATACTAAAAAACATATGTTGGACTTGTTTATTAGTTTCTTTTAATTACATTTTTAAATACCTATTGTCACTAAAAATAAGGTTTGGTTGTACAAGATCGTGCCGTACATTGGCGTGACATATGGGAGAGTGGACTGGTTTGTGGAGAGGATACCATGCTTGTTGAAGTGGGAGACACAAAAAACTCTGTCAGAGGACATCGTCAAATGCGATGTCATGCTGGTTAGGAGGTAGGTATGTCAGGTTTCACTGTTTATTTTTCCTGTTATCGGGCATAGCGAATCACTGTTTAATTTGATGGTTTATTTGTTGATGCAGGCTCGTTCACTCGTCGTTTTGGAGCCATCTGAGGTGGAGCAGAGGATAGATTGGTATATTAGACTTGCTGCAGTAGTTGGCATCCGGAGAGGTGCATATGTAGCATGGGCGGCATTTATGGATGCTCTTTTATTGCCCGATGAGAGGATTGAGCCATTTTTGATAAGGGATCCATCAGGTCTACCTCCTTCTGGTCAGAGTTTCCCTATTAGACTTGAGGTGGGGCCAATCATCAACATAGGCAGCCCTGTAGATGATCGTATGTGGTCTCCGTTGATGGCTTCCCCCATTAGTCCTACACCTCCAACATACAAGAGTCACGGTCATGAGGATCCATCAGGAACTCATCTCGCTAGACATAGTTCCATCGTTAAACCTAACATGGGGGCAGTCATAGACATAGCCGATCCCCTATCAGTCCTGCACTTACCACATTTGACAGCTACGGTCCTGCAGGCGATTCAATTCCTCCTTCAGGTTGTGCAACCACCTACTATGATATTTCCCCTCCTGTACATGATGTCCCTTCAAGCTCGAAGGTATGTAATGAGAATTTACATTCGTATACTTTTTCGTTTACATTATTGGTTGGTTGGTTTGTCATAATGATTGTGAATAATGATATACAGGCACAGTCGTTCCATGATGGGTTCGAGAGCATAGTTCTGCACAAGCTTATAGGACTCCGGGAGGAGATAAGAGGAGATAGTACTTCTGCGTGAGGCTATTGTGCTACTGGGTGGCCATTGTGGATACGCTGCCACGGTACATCGCACAAGTTAATAAACTAATTTAATGATTGCCATACAACATTGCTTAACTCGACGTTCTGGTTTGTTGTAATACAGGATTCAGATGATGGTTTGGGTGATGACATTGAAGGTCAGGAGGCAACAAAACCTGAACCCATGGACACTAGTGTTCCTGCCACCGATACTGCTCCCACGGGCTTTGTTTCCCTCCGAAGGCGACCACTATTTTTAGAAAAGTATAAACAGAGCCCCTTCATTAGTCTATCAGGTAGAAAGACAATGAGGGTTGAGCCACATGAGAAAGTCGCTGACATTTCGCATGTACGGCCAGAGGCCTCGGTTGTTCAGTCAGCAGAGGTTCTAGTTGTTCAGCCCGTCGAGGAGCCTACTTTAGAGCCTAGCGAGCCTGTGACACAGGATGCAAACAATGTATCCCGTGGCATCCTAATGACTCAGATTCCACTATTTGACCCACATGCCCCTATATCAGTTGCTGATTCCATCAGCTTCGATATGTGGATGACTGACGAGTCGGGCGATATTGATTTGGGTGTCTGTGTAGCTGGTCATGAGTTCTTCAGGACGTTGATGACGTCGGCTGAGTGGCTTGCACTTAGGTTTGTTTCACTTATTGTTTTCTCCTCCTGAACAATATACTATTGCAATATTTATTGATTACTATTCTATATGCAGCATATTGACAGCTACTCGTGGACGTTACGTTGTAGAGCTCGCGATATGGGCGCAGCTGGTGTCCAGAGGTCTTCTTTCCTGGACACCACTTTATGGGTAGGTATTTATAAAACATCTGAACTTATAGTTAATTTATGATTTCATCATTGTGGTAACCGTACTCATGAAATTACATTTAAAAATGCAGTCGTTGTGGACACTATACTCGGATAGATTTGATGAGATTAACTGGGTGAACGAGGTAGATATTGTCCCATTTTTCCTTGGGGAGACGCCCTTCGTTGGACGACCATGGGTCGATATGGACAAGGTAAGTCCATTTATATTCAATGTGTTAGTATGTGCTATTTTAATCAAAATGTTGTCCACGATTTTCATGTTCTCAATTTTATTTTCAACTCTACGTCCCTGTTAACATCAGTGGCAAATATTGGGTGGCAGTCGAGGTGGATTTGAATGGCTGTGTCATAGTCATATATGACTCATATTTTGTGTACAATTCCACCGACATAGTGAGAGATGCAGTTCGATACCTGACAGAGTTGATGCCACATATGGTGTTAATGGATGTTTACGGTCTTCCTGAGTACCCTACAACCCCATACGACATTAAGAGCATCGAGGATTCGACCGACGTGCCACAGTAAGAGGCTGGGGAAGGAGCATGCGACGTGTACTATTTGAAGTACATGGAGTTCTTAGCGGGGGGCGTTCCTTTGGTAGACATTAAGGCATTCACGGACGAGACACTTTAAGAAAGAATGACATTACAGCTTTGGGCTTATCGTATTCGTCCACAGATAGAGGAGGCCGTCTTGGCCACCATAAGGCCTGCCGATGTTGTGTCAGCGGATGTTGAGCAGTAGCCCAACATGACTCTACCATGATTTTGTGTCATGCATATAGACGTATTGTCCCATGGTTTTTTCTTATAGGTTACACATTTTTTGTAGTGATAAACATTTTTGTACATTTACAATTTTTGTATAGTTCGACATTGTTGTATATTTACACATTTTTGTATAGTTACACATTTTGTAGACTAGCACATTTTTTTCATGTATAAGGGTACGTACTTGTATAGTCAAGTGAAACGGTCAGTATCAAAAAATGTAAACACTTATTATTTGTTCATCTTCATCTTCGTCGTCATCGTCGTCATCATCATCATCATCGTCCTCATCCTCACCCTCAACCATAGGTACATTCAGTTTCTCCTCGTCAATTTCAAGCGGGTGGCTAGGCTTTTGTCTTTTGCACATCTAGAGCTTACATGTGATCGAGTGCATTTTGCCATACAGTTAACCACTCGTTTAACATTGTCTTCCTCATGAACTTCACTGTTCTTATTGTCATCTGAATCAACAAAAATCTCTGATCCACAATTCTCCTTGTCACTTGCTTTCTTTTTAACCACACTCTTACTAATATAACACACCTCTTCCTCCTTGTCACTGGCTTTCTTTTTAACCACACTCTTACCAATACAACACACCTCTTCCTCCTAATCACTGGCTTTCTTTTTAACCATACTCTTAACAACATGACAGACCTCTTTCTCCTTGTCGCTGGCTTTCTTTTTACCTACACGCTTACCAATATAAGACAACTCTTCCTCCTCACTAGGTAATTCCATATCCTCCAAAGAAGCAGAATTTTCAGATTTCTCAACTCCATAGTCTTCATCACTTGAATGAACATTATCCCCTTCACTTGTTGACATCTCTGACTCATCAGAATCCTCCACGGCAACATCACCATTATTATCGTTATCATAACCATCCTCATTTATTTCTTGAAATCTTACTACCAAAATGGCTGCACCCATTTCTCCACTACCTTTACCATCACAAATCAAACCACGAACTAAAATATTATCACCATCATCTCCACCTACTACATCTACGTGAACTTGAATGGTCGCTTTCTCCAAATCCTCCAAATCTACATAACTCACATCTCCACCCAACACATCCACATGAACTTCTTCTTTACTAGTTATTGATTCACTGTCATCAGGATAAGAAGACCCTAACTTCTCACTCCAACTAGCCTTTTCATCTGCTTTAACGTCAGCCTTGAAACTTAATTCATTATGACTGGCTGATAAAGTTTCACTTTTTTCCCCTCTCTCCCTTTTAATGTTCTCATGAATCTCCTTGTACATGAGGGCCGTTCTGGAACGCGTTCTCTTGGCAATAGACGAAGTATAGTCCATCGTGCTCTCGCCAAAGCATGTTTCGTGTTTCATACATGAATGTTTAATTCATTGACAAAGCACATAAATTTGTGTTTAATATATGAATGTTTTATACATTGACGAAGCACATAAATGAATGTTTCATAGATGAATGTTTTATACATTGACGAACACATAAATGAATGTTTCATGCATGAATATTTTATACATAGACAAAAGCACATAAATTATTGTTATTCATTTGAACTAGCCTCCGGTGGAATAAAATAAATAGACTACATCGCTTAGAGCAAACAAATAATATTACATAGAGAAAAATACCCGTTGCGTACATTTGCCAGATATCATCCCCTGTCATGAAGTGGAACTGGGTTTCTACAAGTCTGACGATTGTGCCTTGAACTTCCACACTGCCCGCAATTTCGAGACGAGCTAGACCCACCGACGGAAGGGATTCATTTCCTCTGAGGATGATTGGAAGCTCTCCTCATTACTGGCAGTAGAACCACTTTGCTGCATACATGCTCATGAACCATCCAATCCTCACTAACTTCAACAGGAATAACTGGCAGAGCATATGCATGTAGTAATGTTTCAGTTATATACTAATGGCGATAATAATCATGAGACGTCAGTGGGTTCATACGTTTGCAAATAGCTAATACATGTGCACACAAAAGTTGGTCAAGATCAAACACCCTGCACGTGCATGTCTGAGCGTGCATGTCAACGACAGTGACACAGTCGTTGCCTCTCACCTCATACATAGTAAGAGAGATACCACTAACCTTCATACGTTCGCCCTTCTTTAAACGCATCCTTTATCGACTTGTTAGCCCACGATTAGAGATGTAATTCTGAGTTAGCAAATAACTCTCGACACTCGTAGAACTATTGCTGCAAGTTTGCCTGGTAATAATCTGCTAACAATGTAACAGGAAGGAATCGCACATGTCACAAGCAGCTGTTCATCAACTCAGCAATATTTATTATCATGAGGTTATACCATCGACTATGAAACTGTGAACGTGCCCATTTATCAACTCCAATCTCTCGTAGATAAATTGCTGCTGCAGGCATACAAGATTCAATTTGTCGCATATGATAGTTGAAATCAGCACAGTGATATGTTCTTGTAGCTCGGGAGTATATATTTAACAAAGTCTTATCCTTGAACGTGGCCTTTAAGTTACCCTTCAGATGATGAGTGCACAATCCATGCAGTGCATGAGGAACAACTTCTACAACAGCTTGTTCAATGCTACAATAACGGTCAGAAATGAAAACAAGATCTCGGACATTTCGTACTATATGATTACGAAACTGTCTCATGAACCAATTCTACGAGTCATCATTTTCGGAATGCCCAACTTCAAATGTCAATGGGTATATTTGTTTATTTCCATCCATGCAAGAAGCCAAAAACATTGTACCTCTATATTTCCCTTTCAGAAAAAATCCATCAACTGTGATAACTGGCCTAATTGATGATGCAAATCCCGCAATAAAGGCCCCTATATTCATAAAAAAGTATTTGAAATGGTTGTTGTCATCAGTTTCTAAAGTCGTTTTGACCCCCGAGTTTGCTTTCTCAATCATGTACATGTACTATGGGAGTAGTGTGAATGATTCCTCCATGCCTCCTTTGCCCTCCATGCCTTGTTGTATGTGATATTAATAGTCAATGACTCATGAACATCAAACATAATATCCTTCGGACGATATACTCTTGATGCCTCAATGAATTTGCTCTTAATATGTTTGTCAATGACATATGCAATTACCTGTTTGTGATTTGGTTGAAGTTCGACTCCAGAGCATGTGTGATGGTTCTTATACTTTTTCACTTGGAAGAAATGTGAATCGGCTAGGCACGCACATGCCATTTACAAGATCAGCACGACATACAATCTCAAACCTTGTTGCATTAGAATTCTTCACCTTGAATTGAAAGTTGCGTCTTAATGCCAAATTTGATAACTTCTCACGTAGCTCGGTTTTGCTGTTAAACATTTGCCCAACTACAACCTCAATCCCATCAACTATAAACGATGAAGCATCATCATCAACTACGGATGATGAGTGCCTAATAAGCGACATCCACCTAAATGTATTAGCCCGACGGTTGTCATTTTCACAGCTCAAATGAGCTTCTTGATGTATAGAATTTGCATCCATTCTCGGCTCATTATTCAACACCGAATCTTGTTGATGTCTGTACAATGGAGGAGTAGGTGTGGAGTGAATTGGAAAGGAATGGTAAACAGTACATCTTGGTTCACATCATTCAAAATCTCTGTCGGTTCATCATTATCAAAATGTGAACTGTCTACATTCTACCCATCAATAATAAAATCATTCAAACCGTCACCCAAATCTTCAATATGAATAGCGTAATCATAATTCTCATCGTCACCATGCTCACTAACATCATCACTACCATCATCATAATCTTCATCACCACCATCGTCATCATTAAAATCATCACCAGCATTATTAACATCAATATTGCATAAACTCTCAAACTCTCTAATGCTATCGAGATGACGTACTAATCTCAATGGCATCAACGGGGGCACCCCTTCTTCATTTCACCTAACATCCCAACTGACTCATGCCTTGCATATCCTGAATATTGCTCAAACTTAATGCCAATGTCATCATTTAATTGTGGTTGTGCACAAACAGGAGTGGACTCACTTAATTTATTGCTTCCACTTGTTGAGCGAAACAAAAAGGGATGGGAAGATCTTTGTCGCCTTCGTACTACATCGGATCTTGACTTTTGTCTTTGCTTCTCCCTTTCTTCAACTTTGACAATTAACAGTGTCTATGACTGTTGGTCCTCCAAACAATGTTGTATAAAAAAACAAACATCTTTGTCAGTCTCAATAGGAGTCGGTAATAGCAGAACACCCTTAAAAGCAAATTGAACTTATGTTATACTTATGAAGATCCCAACCCATTTCGATACTAATACAGTCTACCAACTAATTATAAGTAGCACACCTACGAATTATCAATGACTTAGTACTCCACCGGTGTGCAAATAACCACCATTCTCTTGCACAATCTAAGAACCATTGTATAGAATAAGTATGCGTAAAGTTTCCATATCCTGCATGATAGAGACATATCATCTAAGGTCCGTGGACAAAAAATCATTACGAAATTGCTTAAATAGGTCACAAAAACGGCAATCCTACCCAAACGCTCGACATATCTCGACGGAATACGCTCGATGCTCGACACACAAACTCGACAAAATACTCATTCGACAATCGACATTTTCAACACTCCACTTGACGCACTAACTCGACACTCGAATGTAGCCTCGACACAATCCCTTGACACTCGATATTACTCCTCGACATGTCGAGAGTCGGTCTTATATATCTGACACATTGAGTGATGTCGCTCAACAAATCGTGTCTTCTTTTCCCTCGACTGTGATACAAGATTTTCTCAACGACTTGTAATTTTTAGCAAATTTTGGCAAAAATCACACTATGTCTAAGCTTAGTTTACATATATATCCCTATTTTAAGTTACATAATGTGATTGAAAGCTACGAAAACAAGAAATAATAAAAACATTACAACCTACTTCAACATTCTTGCACTATTTAGAGAGACATAGCAGAGAATTGTCTTACCTTATTGCTTAGCTTTAACTTTAAGATTAAAAAAAAAATGAAATGAAACAAATTTCTTAAAGAGTATTTGGACAATGGATGAAAAGTGTTTCATGATATTTCTTTCTTTTTAAGTTTGAGTTTCAAATGATATTTTTAGTCATTTAATCAAAAAAGTGTCTATAATCAAAATTTTTCAAGATTGGTCTATATTTCTTTTTAAAACCCTAATTTTGTCTATTTTTTAATTTCCCTTATTTTTTTTAATAAATTAAATATTCCCCGATGGCCCCAAAATATAGTTACTTTTGCATAGTTCCCCTTCTTTTATTTTTCAGCATTTTCTCGTCAGCCAAACACACCTCATAGAAGCCTTCTGCACTCCTTTTCTTTGAGAGAGCAAGATTCCTGGCATGGCCTCAAGCTTAGGCGATGATTTCGTGATTCTCGTTTGTAGAAACCATAATCCGGTTGAAGCAGAAACCGCAAAAGATGGAGAAATTCTCGTTTCAACCAAGGATATCCAAAGCTGGAATTTAACTTATATTCTTGGTTCCCAAACAGTCAAAGTTCACGCTCACCGTAATAGGTCAGTGACCTTTCATTTCTCATCGCTTTATTTGTTTTATGTCTATTTATCATTGTTTTAATTTTTATGGATTAATTTATCTTGGATTTTTGCTTGCTTACAGGCTTACTGAACAATCTTCGTATTTTAATGGTCTTCTCACTGGAGGTTTTAGGTAAAGTTTTGAGCTTTGTCATTATATATTTGCTGTAGTGTTGTTAACTTTTGAATGCGGACTTCAATTATAAAATAAAGTGAAAAGGAAAAAATTATGGACTGAATATATATATATATATATATATATATTTAAAAACTGGTAACTGATTTGGAATCTTTAAACTTTGCAGTGAATCAAGCTCTGATTATATTTTGGTCTACTGGAACCTGGAAACATTTGTTAATATACTAAAGTGTATCTATGGTTGCCAGTTGGACGTTACAACGGATAATTTCCTCCCTCTTTTTGAGGTAAATTTTATAGATCATTATTTGAATTTCAAATCTTTTACATGAAGGAGGAAGTTTTATTCTAATTTTCTCTAAATGCATAAAGCTTTTATGTAATTCTCATGCTTTGAAATTCTTTTGTTGCACTTTTAGGGTGCACTTTATTTTGGAGTTGAGATGCTTCTCCTCAAGTGTAGAACTTGGTTTTCTGAGGTATCTTTATCCAAAGATGCTGGACCACAGCAAATAGAGTTGAATGATCTGATTCATATATGGAACTTCAGTTTAGAGAATGGTAAGTATTAAGACGTTTGACGATGATTGGAACTCGTTAGAAAAAGAAAAAAAAAAAAAGGAAACTAGTGCTACTGATTAGTATTATGTTGGGTTTAGATATTGTATCCACTCTAATAGGTAGGTTTGCTACATTTTGCAGCAAATGACTTTGTTCCAGAATTATGTGCGAGATATCTTGCAAGAAATTTTGTACGTGATCAACTTTCATTCAGCTTTTGTGCAGCCATCATGTAAACTCAGATGATAGGGAATGATTTGTCTTTGCAGATGTGGGCCAGGTCTAATAGGGCTTTTGTTAACATTCCATACAATTTGTTATTAGATTGTGTAAGGCATCCCTGTTTGACTGTGGACAGGTCAGTCAACTATCCTCTGACCGGTCAGATACAATTTTCACACAATATTTTATGGAATTCTGATGCTCCAGTAATCTTTTACAGTGAGATGCATCTTTCTGATGCAGTTTTAGTTTGGCTCGATGCTAATACAGAACAGTTGGATTGCTTCAGGAGAACTGAAGATGATTTTACTGAAATTCTGAAAGAGGTAAGAGGTATGTATTAATGTTCCAGGTGGGGGTTGAAGGCTCAAACTATAAGTGTTCTCTTGGCAAAAGTGCCCCTTAAAATTTTTTTTTGTTACCATTTTTTTTTCTTCTGGGGTGGAGTAGCAGTAAATTCAATATTAGCTGGATAAAGAATGCTCTGTTGAACTTATCTTGTGTTCTTGTGTCTATGCTCTTCACATAATCCTTATACATGGGTTTATTTTTGAGGTACAACAAGGGAAAGACATCTAGTTTGTTGCTGAGTTCATTGATGAGCAAACAAATGTCAAAAATGCAAATGAAAGCAAAATGTTGACACATTATTTCCTCAAAAATAAATGCTACCTTGATTTTTCACTTACTAAGATCTTAAAATTTTATAGTTGAAGTACCCTTTACAGGATATGATTCAAAGAATAATGAAAGATACTAAATGATGGGATCACACAACTTCCCGTCTGTCCCTTGCTCAAGCATTTTGATCTGCATCATAACTTGGCAATTCTCCTATATCAGTTCACAAGATGTGATTGAACAGTGCACCAATATGCATAAATAATACAGTACAGTTATGTTCAAGTAGAATGTTCCACAATGAAATATATGATCAAAAGTAGACTACATATGACAATATGTTGATCAATCTCTTTCTTGCATGATCTATTAATATGAAATTTTGCCGGTCCTATTATTCTTATAATCAGATTAAAATAGTTGATCTAGATTAGGAAAGTCATGCATTGATTTCCCATAAGTTGACTTGCCTAAACTGATAGTTTTAGGTGAAAAACGTATTAGAGAAATGGGTCTAGTTATGTGAAGGGATCTTCTTGTAAAAAAGAAGAGTGAAATTATGACTCTTCATGTCTTCTCTTGACAGAATTATTCTTTTAAATCTTTTGTTTATTTTGATTTTATCTGGAGATTTATTCATTGTTAGTGTGTTGCACAGATTCGAATGAGCATTCTGCCATTTTGGTTTGCTGCAGGTAAGCTGGCTTTTTAGATGTTCTTAATTATAACAGTTTAAATCATTCTTTGATTTTTTGTTTGGTCATATTTAGTAACAATATAGTTAATT
>SNVD02007615.1:0-29059 GCA_013180625.2 Boswellia sacra
CTTGCAAAGTTGGACACATGTCGGTAGGATGGTCCATGGTAGAACAGACTCCACATATATAAGATTGCTGCATATGTCCTACAGCCATTTTTTTTACAAGAGAGGTAAGTTTAGAAAGTTGTTGTTCAATGTTCAGAGTACTTACCTCATTTACTCTCCTTGGCAGTTGCTACTCAAATTGGCTGTTGAATTGTTGGGAGTTTGCTGCCATGTCTCTAATCAAATGTCTTGCAACTTCTGGTGTTTTATTAACTAGTGCTCCACGATTAGCAGCATCAATGATACTCCTTTCCATTGGTAGGAGACCCTCATAGAAATATTGAATTAGGAGTCCATCACTACTTTGGTGGTTTGGACAGCTAGCACATAACCTTTTAAATCTCTGCCAATATTCATGAAGTGATTTTCCATTGTGTTGTTGAATGCCACTAATATCTTTTCTACTATTTGTAACTTTCGAGGCGAAAAGTATTTCTCCAAAAAGAGTTTACTCATCTCATTCCATGTGGTAATGGTACCTGGTGGTAGATAGTATATCCAATCTTTTGCCGAATCTGCTAATGAGAATGGGAAAGCTCTCAAATTAATTTGCTCTTTAGAAACGCCAGTTGGCTTCATACTTGAGCATACCATATGAAATTCTTTGAGGTGTTTGTTCGGATCCTCTCTTGCAAAACCATGAAATGTAGGCAAGAGATGAATTAGTCCATATTTAAGTTCAAAATCTACCTCAAAATTGGTGCTTATGCATAGCGGTTGTTGATCAATAATTGGAGCCGTTAACACTTTAAGAGTCTAATTGTTTTCCATCGCCATTACTTCCGATTCAGATTTGATTGAACTGTAAGAAGATGGGAGGGAAGTATGTCATGCAAGGTCAAATTCTGGAAGTGGAGTTGAAATTGACCGATTTAGTCTTAAATTCAAGGATTGGAGAAACTCCTTAATTCTCTTAAGTCATTGGTCCGCTTCTCCCTCGGACATAAAAGCCTAAACACAAACAATCAGAAAATAAAGTTCAAGAATTATCAATAAAGACAGAATAACAAATTGATTAGAAAATCAATCCCTGGCAACGGCGCCAAAATCTTGATGCGTTCGAAACTAGCAAGTATACTAGTCGCACAAGTAATAAAGTGATAAGTAAAATATCATTCCCACGATGATTAATTCTAATTGAATTAGTTATTTTCTAGCAACAATAAACTAAATGGGGGGGGGGGGGGGGGGGGGTTTTTTTAATGATAATAAACTGAATACTGAAGGCAAATAAAGGAATAACACAACACAGATTATGAATTGAAAAATCAAGGAGAGACACCGGGTTTGTTTAGCCCTAAGGCTACATGATAATTTTGATGATAACAATACACATTGATTACTTGAGATTTACTAACATGTTTATTTATGTGCAAGAGTAAGATCATTGAAATAATTTTAAAATCAAGAAGAGGCTTATAAAAATGAAGTGTTGAAGCTAAGGCAGACAGACTACATGTTAAAGGCATAAAGTTTAAGTACAAGGTTGATTCAAGGAATGTGATATATGCGCAAGTTCTATCAATTGGTCATATATTTCTCTACAAATGTACCAAATAATGTTGCTTCTTGAGCCATTTGGAAGAAAGCTTACTCAATTTATAACATTTATATGTTTTAATGAAATTCAAATTTCAAGTGCAAGGTTGTCCAAATCATCATGCAAGTGGAAAGACAAATGGAAGCAGTTGACATGAGCACCGAATACTCCTTTGGACATATCTTGAGCTAGAAAAATCAAAATGACTTTATTCTTGCGGCATTGGAAAGATGACTTAATGAGAAACATTTCATATGTTTTGAAAAAATTCAAATTTCAAACAGAAGGCCGACATAATTGACATGCAATTAGGTGGACTGACACAGAGAAGAAAAATCAACTCACATGAGTACCGAATGGTGTTTTGGCCATATCTTAAGATAGAGATATCCAAATTCTTTGAATCTTAATGTTTTGGAACGCTTATTCAAATATGAAGATCTTTTATGTTTTGAAGAAATTCAAATTTCAAACGGAAGGCTGACAGAATTATCATTCAAGTCGGTGGACTGACACATGGAGGAAAAATCAAGTCACATGAGCACCGAATGGTGTTTTGGCCATATCTTGAGCTAAAGATATCCAAATGACTTGATTCTTGATGCGTTGGAAAGCTTATTCAAATTTGCAGATCTTTTATGTTTTACAGATTTTCAAATTTCAAACATAACATTGACAAAAATGGCAGAAAAAATTATGGTTTTTATGGTGGGCAGAAAATTTGGAGATGGTGTCTTCACTTGATTAAGTTCATCTCATTTGCCTATAAAAGGAGCCATTCTCCCATGCATTCAAGTAGTGCAAGAGAAGCATTTTATCAAGAAAAAAGCAAGAGAAATATCAAGTCTAAAGAGCTTTTATATTATTTATCTACTCTTTGAAGAGAGTTATACTTTTGTTGTAAAAATTATCTTTGTTCTTGTATTGTGGTGAGAGTGAGATTTTCTTGTAAAGGATAAAAGTTATCCTTGAGAGAACTCTTTCCTTGGTGAGGTTGTTCATCAAGAAGAACTCTTGGTGTGGTGTTATCAAGAGTTGAAGAAAAAAGGTCTTGGTGAAGTTGTTCATCAAGCAAGTTGTAAAGTATTCTACAACTTAGTGGAAAGCCTAGCTTGTGGAGGAGCTAGGAGCCCGTGGACGTAGGCAAGGTTTGCCGAACCACATAAATTGAGTTTGCACTCTCTCTATCCCTTTCCTCTTTACATTTACTTGCACTTGTGATTGTTATTTATTGATATTCTCTTGATTGCATTCTATCTTCATCTTCTTCACCTTTATTCTCAAAGAAAGTATTAAATAATTTTGATCTTTCAAGAAAAGTTTTCTAAATCCGTTTTGATAAATAAAACCCCAATTCACCCCCCCTCTTGGGTTGCCATACCTGGGTCAACAAGTGGTATCAGAGCAAGGTTGCTCATTTTTTTTTTAAATCTTAACCGATTTTGAGCTATGGCAACTTTTAATTCAACTTCATATGTTGAGGGGCTTTCTATTTCTAGACCTCCATTTTTTAATGGAAGTGATTACTCTTATTGGAAAACTAGAATGAGTATTTTCTTGAAATATTTTGATTATGATTTATGGTCTATTGTTTTGGAAGGACCTTTTGTTCCTACCAAAATTGAAAATGGAGAAAGCATGCTTAAAGAACCTAAAGAGTTTAGTGAAGATGATAAAAAGAAATTGACTTTGAATGCTAAAGCTATGAATGTGTTGTATTGTGCTATAGATAGAAATGAGTTTAATAGAATATCTACTTGTTCTACGGCACAAGAAAGATGGCACACACTTGAAGTAACTCATGAAGGAACTAGTCAAGTTAAAGAATCCAAAATTAGTATACTGGTTCATAGTTATGAGCTTTTAAGATGAAATCGGATGAATCAATTTCTGAAATGTTTACTAGATTTACGGATATTATTAATAGTTTGAAATCTCTTGGTAAATCTTATTCTAATGTTGAAATGGTGAGAAAGATTCTTAGGTGTCTACCAAAATCTTGGGAGCCAAAGGTGACGGCAATTCAAGAAGCAAAGGACCTCACCAAACTACCATTAGAAGAACTTATGAATTCTCTCATGACTCATGAAATCACCTTGAAGGAGAACGAAGAAGATTTCAAGAAAAAGAAAAATATCGCTTTCAAATCTTCAACAAAAGAAGATGATGAGTCCAACGATGAAGGAGATGATGAAGATCTTGCATTCATCACAAGAAAGCTAAAAAGGATGATTAAAAGAAACCAAGGATTCAAGAAGAACTCTAGAAGGGAGTACAAAGGGCAAAGCTCAAAGCAAGATAAGAAAAATGATCAAGTCATTTGCTATGAGTGCAAGAAACCGGGACATGTAAAGATGGATTGTCCTTACTTCAAAAGTCAAACCAAGAAATCCAAAGCAATGAAAGCCACAAATTGGGATGATAGTGAAGCTAGCTCTACCGAAGAAGAAGATTGCGAAGTGGCAAACATGTGCTTCATGGCTTTAAGTGACGATGAGGTAAGTATTCTAAACTATGATCCTAAACTTTCATATGATGAATTACTTGAAGCATTCCAAATTTTACATGTGCAAATTGATAAGAAAAACTCAAAAATCAATGCTTTCAAAAAGAAGTCAAAAATCATGTTATCTTAATTAGAAGAGTTGGTAGAAATAAATGAAGCTTTAGAAAATGAAAATGAAATTTTAAAGCAAAAAGATTTTGAAAGTTTGGAAAGTCAAATATATTTTTTAAAAACTGAAAATGAGATTTTAAAACAAAGGGATTTTGATAAATTAGAGAAAGAAAATGTTATTTTGAAAAAGGAAAATAATGACTTAAGAAATATTGTTGATAGTTTTACAAAAAGCACAAAAAATTTGAATTCTATGTTACAAAACCAAAGGTGTGTTTTTGATAAAAGAGGCGTAGGATATAAAACTCATAAAAATCAAAAGTATTTTAAAAATTATTTTGCTCATGCATCTTTTAGGAATAATCCTAATCATTCATGTACTTATTGTGGAAGAAAAGGAAACAATATGCATTTCTTGCCCATTAAGAGAAATCCTAATTTGAAACAAATATGAGTTCCAAAAAATACCATAACTAACCCCCAAGGACCCAAGAAATTTTGGGTACCAAAAAGTTACTCATTGAATGTTGATTGTAGAGACAAAGTGGCAAACAAAAGTGGTACTTAGATAGTGGATGCTCAAGGCATATGACCGGAGATGCCTCCAAGTTCTCAAGATTAATCATGAAGAAAGGAGGATATGTGACCTTCGGTGATAATGCCAAAAGAAGGGTAATCGGACATGGTGATATTGGTAACCCTTCTATACCTATTATTGAAAATGTTTTGCTTGTTCATGGTTTGAAACATAATTTGATTAGCATTAGTCAATAGTGTGATAAGGGATATTTTGTTGCTTTTGAGCCTAATAGATGTGTGATTAAGGATGTTAGTAACGATAAGACATTATATATTGGTAATAAATGTGGTAAAATTTATACAATTGATATTGATGTTAATAATCATGTGAAAAATTGTTTCATTGTTAATCATGATACTTGGTTATAGCATAGAAGGTTAGGTCATGCTAGCATGGACAAAATTTTAAAAATTTCTAAAAATGATTTAGTTGATAGTCTTCCAAAAATAAAATTTGAAAAGGATAAGATTTGTGATGCTTGACAATTTGGAAAATAAGTGAGAACTTCTTTTAAACAAAAGAAATTTATTTCAACAAATAAACCTCTACAATTACTTCATTTGGATTTATTTGGACCATCAAGAACTCAAAGTCTTGGTGGAAAGTATTATGTTTTTGTTATTGTGGATGATTATTCAAGATTCACTTGGGTGTTATTCTTGAAAACTAAAAATGAGGCCATACAAGCTTTTTCAAAATTTACAAAAAGAGTCCAAAATCAAAAAGGGCATTCTATTGTATCCATTAGAAGTGATCATGGTGGTGAAGTAGACAATGTCGCGTTTGAAAATCTTTGTGGTGAAAATGGTTTTGAACATAATTTTTCCGCACCTAGAACTCCACAACAAAATGGTGTTGTTGAGAGGAAAAATAGGACTATCCAAGAAATGGCTAGGACCATGTTACTTGAAAATAATTTGCCAAAATATTTTTGGGCCGAAGCCGTTAATACCGCATGCTTTATAATCAATAGAGTCCATATTAGAGCTTTAATAAAGAAAACTCCTTATGAACTTTGGAAAGGAAGAAAACCCAACATTGGATTTTTTAAAGTTTTTGGATGTAAATGTTTTATTTTAAACACTAAGGATAACCTTGGAAAATTTGATGCAAAAGCCGATGTTGGAATTTTTGTTGGCTACTCCAACCATAGTAAAGCATATAGAGTTTTAATAAAAAGACTCTTGCTATTGAAGATTCTATGCATGTTGAATTTGATGAAACTAATGTGATTTCTTCAAAGAATTTAGATGATGATATTGTTGAAGTAGAAAGGCAAATCAAGGAATCAAGGCTTGATGAAAAGAGTCAAGATGATTTACAACTTCAACAAGAAAAGCTTGAGAAGTAAATGATTCTTCCCAAGAATTACCAAAGGAATTGAGGTATGCAAAAGCTCACCCTAAAGATCTTATTATTGGTGAACCATCACAAGGTATGAGAACTAGATCTTCTTTTAGAAACTTTTGTAATCATTTTGCATTTGTCTCTCAATTTGAACCAAAAACTTTTAAAGAAGCCGAAAATGACGAAAGTTGGATTTTGGCTATGCAAGAAGAATTGAACCAATTTGAAAGAAATCAAGTTTGGGAATTAGTCCCTAGACCCAAAAATCATTCTATTATAGGCACTAAATGGATTTTTAGAAATAAAGTAGATGAAAATGGCACCATTATTAGAAACAAAGCTAGACTTGTTGCTCAAGGATACAATCAAGAAGAAGGTATTGATTATGAGGAAACTTTTGCACCGGTTGCTAGATTAGAATCAATTAGAATGTTGTGTGCATTTGCATGTTATAAAAATTTTACATTATATCAAATGGATGTCAAAAGTGCATTTTTAAATGGTTACATTATGGAGGAAGTATATGTAGAGCAACCTCTTGGTTTTCAAAATCATGATTTTCCAAACCATGTTTTCAAACTCAAAAAGGCACTTTATGGCTTGAAACAAGCACCAAGAGCATGGTATGATAGATTGAGCAAATTTCTCATTGATAATGGTTTTCGAAATGAAAAAAGTTGATACTACTCTTTTTGTTAAACAAAAAATGATGATTTATTAATTGTTCAAATCTATGTTGATGATATTATATTTTGTGCTACTAATATTTCTATGTGTGAAGAATTTTCCAAGTGTATGCAACAAGAATTTGAAATGAGCTTAATGGGAGAATTAAATTTCTTCCTTGGACTTCAAATCAAGCAATCAATAGATGGGATCTTCATAATCAAGCTAAATACACAAGAGATCTTCTCAAGAAGTTTGGCATGGATAATTCAAGGACATATAACACACCTATGGGTACATTAACCAAGCTTGACAAAGATGAGAAAGGAAAAGATGTTGAGGTAACAAAATATCGAGGTATGATTGGCTCTCTTTTGTATTTAACTGCTAGTAGACCTGATATTATGTTTAGTGTGTGTATGTGTGCTAGATTTCAATCTTGTCCAAAGGAATCTCACCTTAAGGCTGTCAAAAGGATATTTAGATATCTTCTTGGAACCATAAATCTAGGTCTTTGGTATCCTAAGTGTGATAATTTTGATCTAATTAGTTATTCCGATGCGGACTTTGCTGGAAGTCTTCTTGATAGAAAGAGCACTAGTGGCTCTTGCCATTTTCTAGGACATGCATTAGTCTCATGGTTTAGTAGAAAACAAAATTCTGTTGCCTTATCAACCGCGGAAGCCGAGTATATTGCAGTAGGAAGTTGTTGTGCACAATCTCTTTGGATGAAACAAATTTTAAAAGATTATGGTGTGGTATTTGATCATATTCCCATCAAATGTGACAATACAAGTGCCATCAACATTTCAAAAAATCCCATACAACACTCTAGGACTAAGCATATAGAGATTAGACATCATTTTATTAGAGATCATATGCAAAAAGGTAATATTTCTTTAGAATTTGTTCCCACCGAAAAACAATTAGCTGATATATTTACTAAACCCCTTAGTCAAGATAGATTTTGCATAATTAGAAGAGAATTAGGCATGTTGGATATATCTTAATTTTTCTTTGATAATTTTTGAATGGTAGCATATGTTAAGGGGGAGAATATATTTAGGGGGAGTAATTAATTTGATTACATCTTTTTGATGATAACAAAAGGGGGAGAAATGGTTGGATTGCTTGTATTTATAACAATTGCTCTCTTTTTGTTTATTCTTGATTTTATTTTCATTCTTGATTTTAGATTATATTTTAAAGCAATCAATGGTTTGTCATCATCAAAAAGGGGGAGATTGTTAGCCCTAAGGCTACATGATAATTTTGATGATAACAATACACATTGATTAATTGAGATTTACTAACATGTTTATTTATGTGCAAGAGTAAGATCATTGAAATAATTTTAAAATCAAGAAGAGGCTTATTAAAATGAAGTGTTGAAGCTAAGGAGAAGACTACATGTTAAAGGCACCAAAGTTTAAGAACAAGGTTTGATTCAAGGAATGTGACATATGAGCAATGTTCAATCAATTGGTCATATATTTCTCTACAAATATCCAAATACGTGATTCTTGAGCCTTTGGAAAGCTTACTCAATTTATAACATTTCATATGTTTTAAAGAAATTCAAATTTTAAGTGTAAGATCGTCCAAATCATCATGCAAGTTGAAAGACAAATGGAAGCAGCTGACATGAGCACCGAATACTCTTTTGGACATATCTTGAGCTAGAAAAATCAAAATGACTTGATTCTTACGGCATTAGAAAGATGACTTAATGGGGCAATTTCATATGTTTTGAAGAAATTCAAATTTCAAATGGAAGGCCGACATAATTGACATGCAATTCGGTGGACTGACACAGAGAAGAAAAATCAACTCACATGAGCACCGAATGGTGTTTTGGCCATATCTTAAGATAGAGATATCCAATTGCTTTGATTCTTAATGTTTTGGAAAGCTTATTCAAATATGAAGATCTTTTATGTTTTGAAGAAATTCAAATTTCAAATGGAAGGCTGACAGAATTATCATTCAAGTCAGTGGACAGACACATGGAAGAAAAATCAAGTCACTTGAGCACCGAATGGTGTTTTGGCCATATCTTGAGCTACAGATATCCAAATGACTTGGTTCTTGATGCGTTGGAAAGCTTATTCAAATGTGCAGATCTTTTATGTTTTACAGATTTTCAAATTTCAAACATAACATTGACAAAAATGGCAGACAAGATTACGGTTTTTATGGTGGGCAGAAAATTTGGAGATGGTGTCTTCACTTGATTAAGTTCATCTCATTTGCCTATAAAAGGAGCCATTCTCCCATGCATTCAACAAGTGCAAGAGAAGCATTTTATCAAGCAAAAAAAGCCAAGAGAAATATCAAGTTTATAGAGCTTTTATATTCTTTATCTACTCTTTGAAGAGAGTTGTACTTTTGTTGTAAAAACTTTTCTTTGTTCTTATATTGTGTGAGAGTGAGATCTTCTTGTAAAGGATAAAAGATATCCTTGAGAGAACTCTTTCCTTGGTGAGGTTGTTCATCAAGAAGAACTCTTGGTGTGGTGTTATCAAGAGTTGAAGGAAAAAAGTCTTGGTGAAGTTGTTCATCAAGCAAGTTGTAAAGTATTCTACAACTTAGTGGAAAGCCTAGCTTGTGGAGGAGCTAGGAGCCCGTGGACGTAGGCAAGGTTTGCCGAACCACGTAAATTGAGTTTGCACTCTCTCTATCCCTATACTCTTTACATTTACTTGCACTTGAGATTATTTATTATTGCTATTCTCTTGATTGCATCTTAGATAACTTCTATTTTTATCTTCTTCACTTCTATTCTCAAAAGAAAAAGTGAAATAATTTTTATCTTTCAAGAAAAGTTTTATAAATTCGTTTTGATAAATAAAACCCAATTCACCCCCCCTCTTGGGTTGTCATACCTGGGTCAACATGGTTAAGGGTCCATTCTCTGCCACAAGATATGAATTTGTGAATTAACATTGAATTGTCATCCAATTACAGCATTGAAATTATCAACCGTAGATAACAATAAGCTCTATTTCCCCAATCTTTCCTTACTTTGTTGTTAAATAAAACAAGTTATTTATTTAATCTCTATCCATTAAACAACCTAGAACAAGCTCTCTGAGTTTAATTCAATGGAAGCGTTACGAAAAGAAAGATAGATTGATCTAAGTAATAATCACACAGGTTTGGATTATTTAACCTAGATTGTATTTTCCAATTGCAATCTCTGATCACAATTTCGCTACTAATGATTAGAAATTCAAGACAATTACGGATCAAGATTTCTAATCTAGCAATAGACAACAACCAGATTATATTTAGTTGGCCACCTCAAATACAATCAGCAAGTAATCATAAGCATTAGATATGGGAAAATACAAGCAACTTCAATTGGAGAATTGGATAGCAACTTCTTACACAATCAACTCACAAAAATCGTATCAAGGGCTTTGAAATCACCCTCAACCAATTCAGATTTAGTTACACATGTTCAAAAATGTGGTAAATACAATACAACATACAAATTTTCCAGAAAATGAAAGGGAAGGGAAAAACTTAGCAATTCTAATGTAAATCTCTTTGAATTGTAGTTCTTCCTCTTTCCAAGCTTTCTTTCTCCTTCAAGAACTCCAGGAAATGAAAGAAATCCAGAGTTGCAGCCTCCACCACGTTCTCCCCTCTTCAAGTTTTTTAAAATAAAACCCTAAAATGTGTTTATATACTCTACTACAGTAACTTGCTACAGTGCCCCGTATATAATAACATGCTACAGTGATATGTGGAATTACAAATATACACTTCTCATACCATTTTTATCATAACTTTCGGTACATTATATAAATTCTTGAACCGTAAATTTCTCCAGAAAATGGACTTCAAGAGCTTTCCAATGGTATATAGCATGTTATCCGGTTAATTGTATATCGATACAATCAACTCCGAGAAATTGGTTGGTTAGCAGAGGTGAAAATGAAGGGTTGTACTCTAATTTTGTGCAAGTTCCTCCAAAACTCCTACAAACATAAAAAACCTTACAAAAACATAAAAATAACAAGGAATATAGCAAAGAAACATAGACGAATTGATATGAAAGTAATACATAAGTAACATTTGAAGTGTTAAAGTAGAATTCACTTTATTTGTTGAAGAGTAATGTAATCCTCTTCCCCTTTCCCCATGTTTAACAGAAATGTAATCCATTCTCCTCCCTCTTTCTTTGTATGAATATACTACTACTTTGATTGAATAATCACCTTATTTGTTTAAAGAAGATAAAATGAAAATGTGTGCATAAAACAACCATTTAAGTGGATTGTATGTCAATATGAGATATTCTTATTTGGTATACCCTAGTGGAGGCCAAATCTTGATCTGGGCGGGTCGAATGACTCGTACCTAACTTTTTAAACCTATCTCTGAAGGGATAAGGGTAGCGTGAGGGATCGAATTACCCCTATTCATTCTCAATTGAATAATTGGGTGGTGACTCTGTTTCTGCAGACATGCCCATACCTCGTTTATGTTCCCTTGAGTCTCAAAAGAGGCTTTGATATTGTGTCATGGTCACAAACGCTCTGACGGGATGAAAAACCGATTCACACTCTCAATCTTATGAAGATCTTTGACAATGATCTTCCCAAAAGACTAAACTTCCTTTGTTTAGTGACTACTCTCACTTTAACAGTCTTTGTGCTAGATCTACTAGCTTGATGATATTGCCTCTGGTTTCTTGTAAGGTAACTGTTGTTGCTTCTTTTTTACATGTCCTCTAAATCTTCTATTTGGATGTTCGAATCATAGAAGTCTTCAAATGTTTTAATTGGAAAGCCCACAAGTCTACCACTATTGAAGACTTCGGCTCTATTGATCAGCACACGGACCTGGTCCTTCTCAGTGGGCCTTTTGGTCATATTAGCAGTTTGGGCCTTCCAATGGACCAAGTATTCTGAAAAGGTGTCATTGGGCTTTTGGCGCGTCGCATCCAAATCTCTCAAAGTTACCCCCAGTTAGGTATTATGGCAATACTATTCCACGAGCTATTCGGATAGTTCTTTCCAATCCTTTATAACTCTTTTGGGGAGATCATGGTACCATACTACTGCATCATCTTCTAAGGATAGCATGAAGTACTTCAAGATATACTCTTTTGACAAAGAAGTGGTGGCGACAACAACAACATATTGTTTCAAACAGGTCTTTGGATTGCCCTTTCCATATAACTTGGGCAAGTGTGACATACAAAACTTTAGAGACAAGTCATTGTCCCTAATAAGCAAGATGTTGTCTAGGTCTTCAAACCCTTTCAGTCCCCTCTTCTTCAAGAGGGATTAGACCTTCTCTATGTCCTTTACCAATTGCTTAACTAATTCGGGCTCATCTTGGTTGGCTAGCCCTTTCCCCCTATCTCTACCTTAGCTAGTCTTACCATTACCAATGCCATTACCCTCAAACGGTGGTTGGTTTGTGCGATTCGGCCCATTCTGCATGGCTTCTATAGGTTGGGTTATTTGTTATTGAAGAGCGGTGATGTCAGTCCGTACTTGAGCCATCTCAGCATTGTAGTTGTTGAGTGCAACCATTTGAGCAATTGGTTCCTCTCATATTGTCAAACGACCACCTTGTCTAACCCAAGCTATGATAGCTACAAAACAAAGCTGTTAATGCCATGCATACATGCATGTATGTATGATATGATGCAAGCTCATACAAGGGTATAAACATTCTTTTTGCCTTCCAACCTTATTTCTCCCACACATGTGAGGTCGAGTCTCTTTTCCTAGGATTTTTGGCTTCATTCCTAAGTCATCATCATAGGATGTGGGAATGTGAGACTCTCTCTTCTAAGTCTAACATTCAAGTTGATGTTGGATTCTATGTGCTCATCAAAACATGGCTTCTAAATGTCATGATAACCTCAACTCATGGCATATGCCCCTATTTTGTTCTTATGGTTGACTTGAGATGCGGCATTCATTCATAGTTCCGTGAGGTTTGAGTCAATGTTATTCTAATCATGTGGAACTTACATCTATGGGCATGCATTTCAACATGGGTTTTGGATATTCATCCTATTGGAAAATTTTTAGATTCATTTACATGGGCTTGAGTCTCAAGGGTCCAATGGCTTCAGCTCCTTCAAGTGAGAGATGCCCTATTGGGCCAGTCTCTTTATATACCAAATCAATGGTACATGCTCAAAGGTGATGACACCAACATTCAAAGACTTCTCATGCCAATGCCACATGGCTAGTTTAGGTAGTTTTTGCTCATTGTGTGCAAAGTGTAGTTCTACAAGGACTCAAAATATCAACATGAGGTATTAGAATTTGGTATCCTAATCGAAATCAACTTCTCTTATCCCCAGTGGAGTTGCCACTATGAATAGGGCTTTCATCCTGCCAGAGTGTTGGCAACCACGACACTGTGTCAAAACTTCTTTTGAGACTTAAGGGAACACAAATTGGCCATTGGCACGTCTAGAGAAATGGAGTCACCACCTAATTATTCAATTGAGAATGAACAAGGACAATCTGATCCCTTGCTTTAGGACCTAAATTACCCCTATCCTTTTAGAGATGGGTTCGAGAAGTTAGGTACGAGCCACTCGCCTTGCCCGGTTCAAAATCCAGCCTCTACTAGGGTATACCAAATAAAAATGGCTTATGTGGTTATACAGTCTATCTAAGTGGTTTGTTTTATGCCCACATTTCTATTTTTATCTTTATTAAAACATGTAAGGTAATATTTCAGTCAACAACAGTGGTATATTCATACAAAAAAAGAGGGAAGAGAATAGAAATACATTTCATTTCAAACATGGTGGATAAGGGATAGGATTACATCAGTTTGTTATTCAACAAATAAATAAATTAAAACTCTTCAAAATATCACATTCATGCCATTCATAGCATTCATTGTGTATTTATGCATAAATTCAATATAAACATTTAATTCGAGACTCGATAGATAATAAATTCCTCACCACCATATGTGAGTCTATTTAATGTCTATCAAGCATCTTTCATAGCATTATTCAATTATACTTCTAAACATGGTGTATTCATAGATTCATTCATATCAATCAATTAAAATTCCAATACAAAGCCATAATATATAATCATGGCACTTCTACCTAGATTTGATGTTTCTTATCATAGTAATTCTATCTATTGCTATTCTAGCGTAATTCAATTGATTTAAAACAATTCCAAATATGACAATTCTAGTCTAGCATATCATTTCTAGCCTAAGTCAATCAATCATAACAAAACATGGCTATTCTAGCTGTGACGATCTGGGCCAGGGCCCTTCACCCCACCCCATCCCGGTCCTACTGCAGGTCTGTACTCAATCGCATAGTAAATCGTATTGACCTCTTTGGCCCAACCCACTGGCCAACAGGCCGCACGGCTTTGTTCCTAAAGGACACGTCCTCCACTCGAACCCGGGACCTCCTCAAAGGCTCCCGAAATCCATCATGAGTACCATTCAAGCTTTGGAGGCAGTAGGACTAGGACGGGGTGGGGTGAAGGGCCCTGGCCCAGATCGTCACACTAGCCTAATTCAAATATTTAAGGGTAAACATGGTAATTCTTACATATTCTATGCTATTTCCTAGCATGCTTCAAAACAATTATAAATAATCCTAGCATAACTCTAATCATGTGCTTTTAAGCATGATTCTAAACATGTGCCAAGAAAATAAACTCCTAAACACGCTTCTAATAAAGGAGAGAAAGATGACTTACCTTGACAAGCATTTCCACCTTGTAAAACAAATAAAGGATTAAGCAATTTTATAAAATCCTAAAAATGCTTCTGAGCATCAAATTAAAACCTAAACATGCTCATTAAGCATAAATAAAAACATGCTTATTCTAAAGCAAGAAAATAGAGAAGAAAAATTGGGAGAGAAGAGAGAACTGCTCTCAAGACTTACCTTTTTTGTATTAACAGCAATAGAAGGCTTAAAAAAATTTAAATTAGAAAAGACTCCTTGAATTGTTAAGTGTGTCTTCAAGAGGGAGAATAGATGATTTTGATGTGTGTTGTGAAGTGTTTGGTTTTGTTGGGGGGGGGGGGGGGGGGGGGTGTGTGGCGGCACCGGGTGGCACGGGGTTGTAGGGTGGTGGGGGAGGATGGGTTTATACAGTTGAAAGTTGAAGTTGAAAAAGAAAGCAAAGAAACAAAAAAGGAAGGTTGCCATAAAAAATTTCCAAATATGCAAGGAGAATAGCCGGCTAACTGTATTAGGACAGTCAGCCAATAGTGGGACAACCAGTTGACTATGAGTGGATGGTGGCTGGGTGGTAGGATAGTCGATCCAACATCGGCCAGTTGTGGCCTACCAAACCATCTTGTTTCGTAACTTTTCAGTGTAATCCTCCTTCAACCTTCGTCTGTTAGATTGTATGTAACATTTTAAGTTCAACTTTGATTTGTAATCCGTAAAATTACGTGAAAACTAGACATCTATAGCTTCATAACAGTATATGACTTATCAATAGATTCCTTCTGGATTAATTTTTGTGATTTTTTGAAGTCATGTGTCAGCTTTCAAAAACCTTTCTTCCTTTTGCATCCAATGGCTTTTTTGATCATTTCTATTACTCAACATCCATCTTCATTTCATCATTGAGCCTAAAAAATTTAGTGTCCACATGAACCCTTCATCATCATTCCTTCTAAAGAAATTGATGCTTCAGTTCCTCTTGCAACCCTTTCTTGCTCAGCACTGTCTCCCTCCTCAGAGCCTCCTTCAGATGTGTCACTCTCCCTAGAGCTCTCCTCGGATTCCTCTTGCTTAGATTCTTCTTCGTCTACCAACTTCAAACTCCTGCTCCTAGGAGATTGCTCTGTAGTTTTACTAAGATAACCATTAGGGCACTAGAGATATGCGTTATATCAAATAAGTGAGCAAGACAAAAATAAATTACCTTCATCTACAAACTTAATGCCCAAGTCTCTATATACAACATTATTAGTCTTTGGTACATATGACACTAGCCTAGACGCTAGCTGATTCTCATCTGACAATAATTCCTTCAAGTCCATGCTCCCCCAAGTGAATGCAAAAGCAACCTTAAGATAGCTATCTAAAGGCACCTCAATCTTTCTCACCACCTTTGTAAAACAGTTTGTAAATCATGATTAATTGACCATAATATATCAATTAACTAGCATTTTCCTACCTACAAAAGAGCTTACCAGACTCATTGTATCTCAATTGGGTCGTCATGCAACATTTGGAAGGTGCATCCATTGTCCCAATATGTAAAACCACAAATTCTTCCATTCCCTACTACTATCACCAAGACCATGCAAGATAAATGTTTTAGAAAATTATCAGGATGGTTACAGGCCGCTCTCTCTCTGTCTTTGGTTGCCCTGGGCAATATCCTACCATCTCTAGTCACTTGACCATCAACCCATATTTCAACTTTGCTCTAACTAGATGATACTCTACTTTATCCTTATATGTTTTGGAGGTTCACTGATTCAAATAGTACCAACTAGCACTTTGCAGAATAGCCTTTAAGTGATCCATCAAGTCCATTTCTCCTATGGTGATATCCCTGTGAAAGTGTCACTCTACAACACGTAACCCCATCATAATCCTCCAACCATTGGGTACAATTGTCTAGGAGCTAGCTCAAAGGTTCGAAGATATTCAACGAACAAAGGTTGCAAGTGTAACCTAACTCCTACTAGGAAAAAAAGGCTGTGAAAAATTGTTTCCTTGCTCCTAGGCTTGGGAGGACAAGCACCAACGCCATGGGTCCTAAAATGGATGCTGCTTGGAATCTTGTACTGTACCCTAAATTCCTCAACCCTTTCTCCTGAAATTTTACAAGGAGACTTGTTTATGGAAAACCCTTAAAATTTTGGGTCCCTTACATATCTCACAGGAATAGGCCTTTTTGCCCTTCTCCTAGACGACTTTCTACTGTTGGATGCTTTCTCAGTGGTAATAGCCTTCCGTACAAGCAACCTAGTGTTTCTGGTCATAACTGGTTGGGGCAAGTTCCCACTAGTCTTTTTTGGCCAGAAATAAAGAAAGGCCACAGTATTAGCAATGGTGAAAATCTATAGGCCTACACATCTATAGCAAACAACTTGAAACCTAGGAACTTCTATATAAATTCTAGCACGAATCTCTTTAGGCGTAGTGGAACTCGACTCTTCGAACAATAGAGGGAAGTGGTGCTTATCCACAAGAAAACACTGCTCATCTACTTGACCTTTCAACCTATTCATCTTCTTAATCTAAAAGATATGGTTCTCTAATCAAAACATCCTAGGTTCACCTACACCACAAAAGGAACACCACCTCCACTTCATTGCTTCAGCGAGCCAAATACCTAACATGGTACACAACATTTTCAACTCAAACTCTACAACCAACCAACCAACTGCAATAGTTCACATAAATAGACATACGCGGTTGAAAGCAAGAACCTTTATCGCTATAATATGCCAAACAAACATTTTATGTCCTATTTCTACCCCAACCTTTGGTGAACCCCACCATTTATACTCACAAGCATACTAACACGACTCCACCCAAAGTAGCAAGCAGTAGAGTTATCAATGCAGGAATATAAAAAATAAAAGGCACACAATAGAATAGCATCACAAAATTTACATCCCCATCCATGAATGAAAGAGAAAATAGATGAAAGAGATCACCTTAAATTGAAACAGAGGAACTCATTTCTCACAATTGTCTTTGCTACGTATACAACTGGGAGGCTTCCTGCACTAGTGCTTACTTTCTCGATGGCTCTTAATACGCCCTCTTCAATATCTTATAACCAAAAGCAAAAGTTAAGATGAGTTTTTGCTAAGTAAGGAGTGTAGAGCAATAAAGAGATAAGTTTTTATTCTTGGATGAAGAAGACTAAAATATGTGAGAAGAGAGAGAAGAACGAGGGGAATTTCAAAATTTCCTACTGCACCTTAACCGCTCATCAATGTCACATGTCATAATCTATCCAGACCATTGCATCAGCTTGGACACATGTGACCACACCACTGCTTCCTTTTTCTATGCCTACCTACCCATTATTAATGCATGTCCCATCAATAGCAAACCACGAACCGATGTGTTAGGAATCGAAACTAGAATATGATGAAAACCCTCACCTGTGCACTTCATTTTAATTAGATAAAGCTACCTCCACCTAGTTAGACACCTTAGCGCAGTTTCATTACAGCTAAGCACGATTGCTTCTTGAAATGACTTACCAAACCTCCAAGTTTCATCCTACTATACTATCTTTACATCCTCAGACATAACGTAGTCCTCTCCTCAATCATTACAACGCTTCTTTGTAGTTACAACTCTTTGATAACTTCTTAGACTTGTAATTAGAGGGACTAGTGTAACAGAGAAAATATTTTTTGCTTCCGTAGACACCAAACAAGTGTAGTTACAACTCCTCACATCTCCTTGACTGCTCGGACTTATAACTAGGAGGACTAATGTATAGGGTGATGAACACTTAAATATGTATGTTTAATAAGAGCTTAGTTCATCATATTGCATTAATAGTGTCATTAAATTCTTTAACTTAAGCATATTTGTAGTCTTTGCATCTTTGGAATTAACTTCCTCTTAATTTTGGTTTTGTTATAGGTTCGGTAAAATGGGCATAACTCTCTATTTATAGATCAGAATGTTGCAATTCTTAATGTTTTGGAAAGCTGATTCAATTATCTAGAAGATTGTATTTCATAAGCATCATCAAATTCGGGCTCTTAGTGGACCAAAATTGGGCTTGAAATGAACCCATCTACAGTCTCAGCCCAGTCTGACCAGGCCTTAGTATTTGGATCGCATCTCTCAAAATACGTATCCAAATTGTGCAAATCAATATGTTCTAGAAAGCGGAGAGAAATATCTACGACTTTCATGAAGACATGTGATTAAAATTATTAATATTTCAATGTCAAAATTGATGGTCAAATTCGGTACCTAATGATCCCAATTGTCAAAGATATTTACAACTAATATTTAACAATTATGCCCTTGTAATTTGACAAGTTTGCCCCTGGATGTATCTATAAGTAGAGGCGCCTTGTGACCCATTGGGGCATCTTGGCCTTGGCTGAAAAATTTTGGCTTTGGCTAGGATCTTGTATTGTGTTTTGTGTGTTTATTTTATTAATGAATTTCCTTTTTCTTGTATTTTGTGTTCTTTCTCTTATAATGTCTTGCTAATTTCTCTTTTGCCAAGGTGAAAGGATGAAACCCTTGATATGAGAATAAGGATTCTCTAACCCTTAATATGTGCTTAATAATCTTAATCTTATAATGTTTATTCAATATGATTTATATTTAATTTCTTAATCAATCTTGACACCACTCGTAAGGTGGAGGTCTTGATCCATTGTAGACAATCATTGGCACATCAAATGCTTGGATCCTTCCTAGACGTCGTATGGTTCTTCCTTATCGACACAAGTCTAGTTAGGAATCTTGATTTGTTGTAGACATATGGTGATTGGCACATTGGATGCTTGAACCCGTTTGCAAGAAGTGATATAAATATTGGTAATGAAACAAATATAATTCATATAACTAAAATGGGTTAATTATCCTTATTTGAAATATCAAGGACGGATCCCCTAACCTTAGCTTTCATTATTATTGTGTTAATTTCTCTTGTGTTCATTTATTGTTTATGAACTTGTCTTTTCTTATATTTGTTGATATTATCTTGTAATCTCCGTGAATCATCCATATCATATTTGCTTACTTATAGTTTGTAGCGCTAAAATTCCCTTCCTCGTGGATCGACCCCGGACTCACCGGGTTTATTACTTTGACACTCCTATACTTGGGAGACAATCCTTTTTCGGATGAGTCAAGTTTTTGGTGCTATTACCGGGGAAGGTAAAAATTGGCGTGCAAAATTGTAAGTATTCTCTTTTCTCATCTTAGATCTAAATTTTTTATTTTTTTTTGTGTGTTCATCTTTTCCTCTCCCTTCTTCTCTCTTTCTTGCATGAAAATTTGGTCACGAACATCTAGTGGTAGACTTGTTAGAAAAACATCATCTTCCTTAGAAAACATGGCCGACAATCATGAGGAAATATTCACGGATGAAAGGGACAACCGTTCGCAATAAAATGATCAAAACCAACGAAGAACTCTCAAAGACCACATGAATCCGGTAAGGACTAGTGCACCATCTTGTGTAGTTTCTCCTCTAGATTCAATCCATTTCAATTTCAAACCAAGTTTTGTTCGACTTCTACCCACTTTTCATGGCCTTGACATGGAGAACCCATATTCGCACTTGAAACTCTTTGAAGAGGTATGTAGCTCCTACACTGACCCAAATTGTAGCATAAACACCATTAGATTAAAGCTTTTTCCTTTTTCTTTAAAAGATAAAGCTATAACATGGCTACAAAATTTGAGGTCGAATTCCATCAGCTCATGGGATGAGATGAAACAACAATTTTTGAAAAAATTTTTTCCTACCCATAGAACAAATTCTCTTAAAAGACAAATTTCTGATTTCTCTCAAAAAACAAGGGGAAACCCCTTTACCAATGTTGGGATAGGTATAAGGAACTACTTAATACCTGTCCCTCACCATGGGTTTGAAACTTGGAGAATAGTTTCACACTTTTGTGAAGGGTTAACACCTCAAGATAGGCAACTAGTAGAATTAATGTGTAATGGAGAATTTAAAGAAAAAGACCCTGAGGAAGCACTTGACTTCCTAGATTCCTTGGCAGAAAAGGCACAAAATTGGGACACTGCTGGCACCTATGAGGTACCAGGCAAGGCCCCAACCTCGACATCCAATAGAGGCATTTACAACCTTAGGGAAGACCATGACCTTCAAGCCAAATTTGCATCCCTAGCTAGAAAAGTTGAGGCTTTAGAGATGAAAAAGAGTGGTCAATTGAAATCTATTCAAGAAAATGTTTGTAACATTTGTGATGACAATGACCATTCTACTGATGATTGCCCAACTTTGCCTGCCTTTAGGGAATGTCTCCATGAAGAAGCCAATGCCTTGAACACTTTCAAAAGGCCAAATCACAATCCATATTCACAAACCTACAATCCTGGTTGGAGAGATCATCCAAATTTTAGTTGGAAAAATGATAATCATACACAATCTTCACAAGTCCCTTTTCAAACACGACAAAATTTTCAAAATTCTCATGATCATGCACATGCTCCTCCTCCTAGGAATGACTTTGAAGAAACATTTCATTCATTCATTACAAAGCAAGAGACTTTCAATAGTCAAACTGCTCAAACATTAGCAAATTTGTCAGAAACTCTTGCAAAATTTGCATCTACGTTTAGCATCCAAGAGAAGGGAAAATTTCCTTTTCAAACATTGCAATACCCCAAAGATCAATCTAACTCAAATGCAGGAAGTTCAAGTAACCATTACTTTGGCCAAGCCAAGTCAGTCATGACCCTTCACAATGGTAAGATTGTTGAAAAACACATTCCTGACCCTTGTGAGAAATAAGAAGAATCGATCTCTAAAGGACAGGAAGAGGTGGCCAAACTAACACCTTGCGAAGAGGAAACCAAATCCTCATCTGTGCCTCCATTTCCTCAAGCATTAGCTACACAAAAGAAGCTAACTCACAATTTTGAAATCTTTGAAATTTTTAAACAGGTAAAGGTCAACATTCCCTTGCTTGATGTGATCAAATAGGTACCTTCTTATGCAAAATTTTTGAAAGACTTATGCACTGTGAAAAGGAAACTGAATGTAAAAAAGAAGGCCTTTCTAGCTGAGCAGGTAAGTGCTATTCTTCAAAATAATAATACAGTGAAATATAAGGATCCAGATTGTCCTACAATTTCATGTGTTATTGGAGAGCATAAAATTGAACAAGCTTTACTTGATCTTTGTGCTAGTGTGAATTTGCTTCCATATTCGGTTTTTCAGAAACTCAATCTAGGTGAGTTAAAACCGACTTCTGTGACTTTTTTGCTTGCTGATAGATCAATTAAAGTACCAAGAGGAGTAGTAGAAGATGTGTTAGTTCAAGTCGATAAATTCATTTACCCAATGGATTTTATTATCTTGGACACATAACCAGTGGAAGTATGTAATTCAATTCCTGTTATTTTAGGGCGTCCATTTCTAGCTACCTCTAATGCTTTGATTAATTGCAGGAATGGAGTCATGAAGCTATCATTTGGGAACATGACATTGGAACTTAATGTTTTCAATATGTGCAAACAACCACATGAAGAAGAAGATGAAATTGAGGAGGCTAATATGATCGAATCTATTGTGGAAGATCACATCCAAAAAGGGAGTTCTTCTGACCCTTTGGAAACTTGTTTAGTGAATTCGTTAGAATCAAGTATGGAACTAGAACATGATCTTTCTGATATGTGTTCTTTACTGGATTGTGCACAGGTGTTGGAAAAAGGCTCAAAATCAAGATTTGAAGAATTGGAGCAAATGAATGAAAGCAGGGAAGAGGAAGCTCCAAAGTTAGAATTGAAACCCTTACCTGAAGGACTAAGATATGCATATCTTGGGGAGAATCAGACATATTCGGTGGTAATTTCTTCATCCCTCACATGCGAGCAACAAGGTAAGTTGATAGAAGTGCTTAAAAGGCATAAAAATGCAATTGGGTGGACTTTAAAAGATATAAAAGGCATTAACCCTTTAATTTGCACACATAGAATACATTTAGAGGAAAATGCCAAAACATCTCAACAACCTCAAAGGAGATTAAATCCACACATGAAAGAGGTCATTAGGGCTGAAGTTCTCAAACTACTTGATGTGGGAATTATCTATCCTATTTCTGATAGTAAGTGGGTAAGCCCTACACAAGTAGTACCTAAAAAATCTGGCATTATAGTTGTTAAAAATGAAAAAGGGGAATCATTGCCAACTCGTGTCTCATCTAGTTGGAGGATGTGCATTGATTATAGAAAATTAAATGCTGTCACTAGAAAAGACCATTTTCCCTTACCTTTCCTTGACCAAATTCTTGAAAGAGTAGCAGGACACCCCTACTACTGCTTTCTTGATGGATACTCAGGCTATTATCAAATTCCCATTGCACTCGAAGACCAAGAAAAGACCATATTCACATGCCCCTTCGGCACTTTTGCATTTAGGAGAATGCCTTTTGGACTTTGTAATGCCCCAGCCACTTTTCAAAGATGCATGTTAAGCATTTTCAGTGACGTGGTTGAGCATTGTTTAGAAGTTTTCATGGATGATTTAACTGTCTTTGAAAACTCTTTTGATAATTGTCTTGAAAATTTAGAAAAAGTCCTAAAAAGGTGTGTAGAAAAAGGTCTTATTTTGAATTGGGAAAAATGTCATTATATGGTCACTTCGGGAATTGTTTTAGGTCATGTGGTGTCTTTTAAAGGAATTGAAGTGGATAAAGCAAAAGTGGAATTAAGTGACTATGCCGTTGGTGCTATCTTAGGACAAAGAAAAGAAGGTAAGCCTTATGTCATATACTATGCAAGTAGGACTTTAAATGATGCGCAAGTGAATTACACAACAACTGAAAAAGAACTACTTGCAGTAGCATTTCCATTGGACAAATTTCGTTCTTATTTAATTGGTTCTCTCACAATTGTTTACACTGACCATGCAGCTGTGAGATATTTAATGTCTAAACAGGATGCAAAACCTAGATTGATATGGTGGATCTTATTGCTCCAAGAATTTAACATCACAATAAAGGATAAGAAAGGAGCCGAAAATGCCGTTGCAGATCATTTTTCAAGACTAACGACAGAGACATTAATTGAAACTTCACCTATCAATGATTATTTTCCTGATGAGTTTTTATTTTTCGTTGCTACTATACCTTTGTTTGCTAACATTGTAAATTTTCTTGCAACAGGAAAAATGCCACCTTATTGGAATGCTCAAGACAAAAGGAAATTTTTAACTGAGGTAAAAAATTTTTATTGGGATGACCCATATCTGTTCAAATATTGTCCAGACCAAATAATAAGAAGATGCATACCCGACAATGAGGTAAGTAGTGTCATTAACTTTTGTCATTCTGAAGCATGTGGAGGACATTTTTCATCTAGAAAAACAGCTGCTAAAATTTTGCAATGTGGATTTTATTGGCCCACCTTATTTAAAGATGCACATGCATTTTGCAAAACGTGTGAAAATTGTCAAAAATTGGGATCCATTTCAAAAAGAAACATGATGCTTTTGAATCCCATTCTTGTTGTTGAAATCTTTGACTGTTGGGGTATTGATTTTATGGGACCCTTTCCACCGTCATTTGGTTTTGTGTACATCCTTGTTACAGTAGACTATGTTTCAAAATGGGTCGAGGCAATTCCATGTCGAAACAATGATCACAAAACAGTTGTCAAATTCTTGAAGGAGAATATCTTGAGTAGATTTGAAATTCCTCGAGCCATTATTAGTGATGGGGGTACACATTTTTGTAACAAACCATTTGAAACTTTAATGAAGAAATATGGAATAACCCATAAAATTTCTACACCTTATAACCCACAAACAAGTGGACAATTTGAATTAGCTAATAGGGAGATAAAACAGATTTTAGAAAAAACGGTTAACACAAATCGTAAAGATTGGTCTTTAAGACTTAATGATGCACTTTGGGCTTACCGAACTGCTTTTAAAACATCATTGAGAATTTCTCCTTATAGACTAGTTTATGGAAAACCTTGTCACTTGCCGGTGGAAATTGAACATAAAGCTTATTGGGCCATTAAAACATTTAACACAAACTTGAATGATGCTTGCAAGTTACGAAAACTCCAACTGAGTGAACTTGAAGAAATCAGGAATGAGGCTTATGAAAATTCTAAAATCTACAAAGAAAAAATGAAGGTTTTTCTTGACAAATTTATTGTTAGAAAATCTTTTGAACCTTCACAAAAAGTTCTTTTGTATGATTCAAGATTGCACTTGTTTTCTGGTAAGCTTTGGTCTCGTTGGATTGGACCTTTCATTGTTAAAAATGTTTTCTCTCATGGAGCAGTTGAAATTGAAAACCCAAAGAATGGTAATGTGTGTTTAAAGTTAATGGACAACGGTTAAAACCATTCTTTGAAAATTTTGACCAAAAAGAAGAGTCCATTGCTTTAGTCGATCCTTTTTAAGGATTGATTTTTCCCGGTCAAGTGGCGGATACGGTATTCTGTGACTATTAAAGTCGGTTTTTCAGTTCCCTAAAAACTATTGCTCACCTTGCATTCATTTTCTTTTCTTTTCTTGCATTTTCACATGGACACCATTCTTTCAAATCTGCACAAACATTTTCCCTCTCTTCCTCCAAATGATTTGCTTAAAATTTACAAAGCTCGCGTAGAAAGAGTAAGGATGTTGATGCATAAGTGTATGCCCATTGAAGTAAGATGGTTAATTGAAGCCAAGGTTTGATTTTCTTATGAATTTTTAGATAATCTTGTTTCTCACATGCCAGGTATGGGAAAAAGCTCTTACGCCAAAAAGCGAAGAGCGAAAAGGTTACAAGTTTGTCCCAAATGTGCAAGATGGACTTGTAACCAGCGTTGCCGCTCCTTCGGATATTTGTCTAATAATCGAGAGGATAAGCTACAGTTCATCAAGAATCGACTGAGTAGGGAGTCTTTGGATGATATCTGAGTGACTCTTGAGACGCATTCTTGTGGACTTGTGCAGCGTGAAATTTTTAACTTGTGGACACAATTCCGAGATGAGCAGGAACGCTATAGTCTTTGGAATCTGACTCAAAATGAGCCTGTTTGCCAGTTTATAAGAAAACTGGATGGGAAGCATATCCCCAACTCATAGAAGGTGTTTAAGCCGTTTTTAGACGTAAAATAAGAGGAAGATGTGAGCCACAGTCACAACTACCTGTACATATGCATGCGTGCTGATAGGTGTCTATTTATGTATTACTTTTATATCAATTCGTCCATGTTTCTTTGCTATATTCCATGGTATTTTTATGTTTTTGTGTGTTTTGATGTTTGTAGGAGTTTTGGAGCAACTTGCACAAAAATGGAGTAAAACCCTTCATTTTCACCTCTGCTAGTCAGTGATCTTCTCAGATTTAATTGTATTGATATACAATGAACCCGACGACATCTTATATACCGTTGGAAAGCTCTCGAAGTCTATTTTCTGGAGAAATTTACGGTTTATAAATCCATTCAGTGTACCAAAAGTTCTAATCAAAACAGTGTGAGATGTATAGAAATATAATTCCACAAGTCACTGTAGATGTATAATACGGGGCACTGTAGCAATTCACTGTAGCAGAGTATTTAAACACATTTTAGGGTTTTATTTTGGGAACTTGAAGAGGGGAGAACGTGGTGGAGGCTTCAGCTCTGGAATTCTTTCATCTCTTGGAGTTCTTGAAGGAGAAAGGAAGCTTGGAAAGAGGAAGAAATACAATCCAAAGAGAATTACATCAAATTTGCTAAGTTTTTCCCTTCCCTTTCATTTTCTGGAATGTCTCCATGTTGGATTGTATTTACCACGTTCTTAAACATGTGTAACTGAATCTGAATTGGTTGAGGGTGATTTCAAAGCCCCTGATATGGTTTTTGTAAGTTGATTGTGCAAGAAGTTGTTATCCAATTCTCTAATTGAAGTTGCTTGTATTTTTCCATGTCTAATGCTTATGATTGCTTGCTGGATTGTATTTGGTTGGCCAACTGAATATAATCTGGATATTGTCTATTGTAGACTAGAAATCTTGATCCGTAATTGTCTTGAATTTCTAATCATTAGTAGCAAAATTGTGATCAGAGATTGCAATTGGAGAATACAACCTAAGTTAAATAATCCGAGCTTGTGTGTTTATGCTTAGATCAACCTATCTTTCTTATCGTAATGCATCCATTGAATTAAATTTAGAGAGCTTGTTCTAGGTGTAATGAGCTATGCGTCTTACAGAATAGAAGCCCTAATTGTTCTCTTCTAATACCACCACACTTAGTGTAAGTGTACAATTGTATGTGTGCGCGCTGACATACACACAGATGTCTTGTTCGTGTTACGTCGTCCTGCCGCTGACATTCACTTCAACACTCGCTGTACATTGGATGACCAATTTCTACGCATTCAATCGCAACATCCAATCTTGTGGTAGAGAATGATATCCCTTAAACCAGAATTTCTCTTCATGGGATGTTTATTCGACAATTAACTTTCGTTTGTTATTCTTCGTTTGCATTATATTTCACTTAGGTTAATCAATCAACAAAAACCCCCATTACCTTGTTTTTGCGTTTCGAATAACAAATTCAATTAAAATCAATCCTCGTGGGAACGATATCTTACTTATCACTTTATTACTTGTGCGACTAGTATACTTGCTAGTTTCGAACGCATCAAGTTTTGGGCGCCGTTGCCGGGGATTGATTTTCTAATCGATTTGTTATTTTGTTTTCATTGTTGATTCATATTTTTGTTTGTTTTTCTTTTTTTATTGTTTGTGTTTAGACGACATGGCAGTACAATTTACAACAATTCAGTAGCCGATTTGAGCCAAACTACATTGGGGGAGTAAAGAGGTAAGCACTCTGAACATGAAACAACAACTTTCGAGCTAACCTTTCTTGTGGAAAAACATGGCTTGTAGGGGACATAGCAGAAAACCTATGCATGTGGGGTAGATTCTACCATGGAGCATCCAATGGACATGTATCAAACTTTACAAGAAGAAGATATGGAACAAGCCAATGCCATGGGTGGATTTCTAGGACAAACAAGGCAATGTTATGATCCCTTCTCTAACACTTACAATGTCAGATGGGGAGATCACCCTAATTTTAATTACTGGAATCATCAACCAATCATCCCAAATGCCATACCAAATCGGCCACAATGTTTATCAACCTAGAGTGCAGCAACCATTTCAAAGGCAAACCACCACCAAAAAATGCCACAACCAGCACCACAACCAAGCTCTAGAAAGACAGAGAAAACTCAGGTATGTCACTCCAAGATATTGTTAATGCACTTGCCACTAACACAATGCAATTCTAGCAGGAAACTGGGGCAAGTATCCAAAACCTGGCAAATCAAATGGGACAGTTGGCTACTAGCATGGGCAAATTCGAGGGCCAAGACTCAGAAAAATTATCTTCCCAAACAATGATCAATCCAAGCGAGATCGCTAGTGCGATAACTTCGCAAAGTGGAGAGCAATTAGATGTCTTGGCAAGAAAATCACAAACTGATGAAGGAGATGACACCACATCCACCATGAACAAAACATTGAATTCTCAGGTAAATCCTATAACTCCCATTCCTTCATATGTTACTCCTCCACTTTATCCTAGTAGATTTGCAAAATCGAGGAAGGAGGAACAAGAACAGAAAATCCTGGAGACTTTTCACAAAATCGAGGTAAATATACCAAATCTAGATTCTATCGAGCAAGTACCTCATTATACAAAGCGTCTCAAGGAGTTATGCACTAATAAGAGAAATTTAAAAGGGAATGAGAAAGTAAGTGTGGGGGAAAATGTTTCAGCTGTATTACAAAGAAAAGTTCCTCCGAAATGCAATGATCCAGGTACATTCACCATTCCATGCACCATTGGTAATACCAAGTTTGAAAGAGCTCTGTTAGATTTAGGAGCATCTATTAATGTCATGCCATATTCCATTTATGCTTCTTTAAATCTTGGACCTTTTGCAAAAACTGGTATTACCATTCAACTTGCTGATCATTTTAATGCATATCCCAAAAGAGTTGTGGAAGATGTGCTTGTGTAGGTGGATCAATTGGTTTTCCCAGCAGACTTCTGTGTCCTTAAAATAGAGGATGAGACATCTCCTAATTAAACTTCGATTCTTTTAGGGAGACCATCCTTGAAAAATGCTAGAACCAAGATTGATGTTTATGATGGCACTTTCACCATGAAGTTTGATGGCAAAGTGATCCGTTTCAATATTTTCGAGTCAATGAGGTACCCTAGTGACTTGCATTCTGTTTTTGCAGTTGACATTATTGATTCTTTACCACAACAATTTTTTGAGTTAACTCGCAAGGATGGATTGGAAATGGCTATTAATGAGCTCATAGGGACAAAAAATTCCAAAGAACCAAGAAGGTTGATACAAATGTCCAAAGAAATGGAGGAAGCTATGGCATGCTTAGATGAGAGTATAGCTATAATCACAAACAGGTATGATGTTTCGTACATTGAATTGCCTTTATCTAATGAGAAACTTCTTCCTTCTGTGATGAAAGCCAATTCCTTGGAGTTTAAGCTACTTCCAGATTATTTGAGGCATGTGTTTTTGGGTGACAAAGATCCTTT
>SNVD02007616.1:0-28984 GCA_013180625.2 Boswellia sacra
TTCATCAGTTTGTGATTTTCCCGGTAAGACATCTAATTGCTCTCCACTATGCAAAGTTATCGCACTAGCAGTCTCGCTTGATTGATCACCGTTTGAGAAGATAATTTTTCTGAGTCTTGGCCCTCGAATTTGCTCATGCTAGTAGCCAATTGTCCCATTTGATTTGCGAGGTTTTGGATACTTGCACCAGTTTCCTGCTGGAATTGCATTGTGTTAGTGGCAAGTGCATTAACAATGTCCTGGAGAGACATACCTGAGTTTTGTGAAGCTGGTTGCGGTGCTGGATGTGGCATTGGTGGTGGTTGCATTTGAAAAGGTTGCTGCACTCTAGGTTGATTGAAAACTTGTGGCCGATTTGGTATCACATTTGGAGTGATTGGTTGATGATTCCAGTAACTGAAATTATGTTGATCTTCCCATCCAGCATTGTAAGTGCTAGAGAAAGGATCATACCATTGCCTCGTTTGTCCTGGAAATCCACCCCATGGCATTGGCTTGTTCCATATATTCTTCTTGTAAAATTGGATACATGTCGATTGGATGCTCCATCGTAGAATATATCCCACATTCATAAGATTTTTGCATATCTCCTACAGCCATGTTTTCCACAAGAGAGGTTAGCTCAGAAAGTTGTTGTTCAATGTTCGGAGTGCTTACCTCATTTACTCTCCATGGTAGTTTGTGGCTCAAATCCGCCACTGAATTGATAGGAAGTTTACTGCCATGTCGTCTAAACACAAACAATCAAAAAAGAAAAACAAACGAAAAATATGAATCAATCAATGAAAACAAAATAACAAATCGATTAGAAAATCAATCCCCGGCAACGGCGCCAAAAACTTGATACGTTCGAAACTAGCAAGTATACTAGTCGCACAAGTAATTGAATTTGTTATTCGAAAGCAACAATAAACTAAACAGGGGGGTTTTGTTGAATGATTAACTAAATGAAATAAGAATGCAAATTAAGAATAACAAAACAGAAGTTAATTTGAATGAAAGATCAATGAGAGAAATCTGGTTAAGGGATTCTTCTCTGCCACAAGATATGGATTTGCGAATTAATTGTAGAATTGTCATCCAATTACACATTGAAATTATCAACCGTAGATAACAACAAGCTCTGTTATCCCAATCTTTCCTTACTTTGTTGTTAAATAAAACAGGCTCTTTATTTAATCTCTATCCATTAAACAACCTAGAACAAGCTCTCTAAATTTAATTCAATGGATGCATTACGATAAGAAAGATAGGTTGATCTAAGCAATAAACACACAAGCTCGGATTATTTAACTTAGGTTGTATTCTCCAATTGCAATCTCTGATCACAATTTTGCTACTAAGGATTAGAAATTCAAGACAATTACGGATCAAGATTTCTAGTCTAGCAATAGACAACAACCAGATTATATTCAGTTGGCCATTCGAAATACAATCCAGCAAGCAAGCATATGCATTAGATATAGGAAAATACAAGCAACTTCAATTAAAGAATTGGATAACAACATCTTGCACAATCAACTTACAAAAACCATATCAGGGGCTTTGAAATCACCCTCAATCAATTCAGATTCAGTTACACATGTTTAAGAACGTGGTAAATACAATACAACATGGAGACATTCCAGAAAATGAAAGGGAAGGGAAAAACTTAGCAAATTTGATGTAATTCTCTTTGGATTGTAGTTCTTCCTCTTTCCAAGCTTCCTTTCTCCTTCAAGAACTCCAAGAGATGAAAGAATTCCAGAGCTGCAGCCTCCACCACGTTCTCCCCTCTTCAAGTTATGAAAATAAAACCCTAAAATGTGTTTAAATACTCTGCTACAGTAACCTGCTACAGTGTCCCGTATTATACATGCTACAGTGATTTATGGAATTACATTTCTATACTTCTCACACTGTTTTGATTACAACTTTTGGTACACTGAATGGATTTATAAACCGTAAATTTCTCCAGAAAATAGACTTCGAGAGCTTTCCAACGGTATATAATATGTCATCGGGTTCATTGTATATCAATACAATTAAATCCGAGAAGATGGTTGACTAGCAGAGGTGAAAATGAAGGGTTTTACTCCATTTTTGTGCATGTTGCTCCAAAACTCTTACAAATATCAAAACCACACAAAAACATAAAAATACCAAGGAATATAGCAAAGAAACATGGATGAATTGATATGAAATGATATATAAATAGACACTTATCAATGGCCCATGTGCCGTTGCATGATTTAACGCATTTTTATTCCCTTCATCGCATTTTACGGGTTTTACACCAAACTATGTAACAAAAACATGTTCTATGTGTGTTTCTATGATTACCGAAATAGTGCACACGTCATTTATGGCGTTAATCAGCCCATACGCCGTTACGAGATTTGACGCATTTTTCTGCATTTTAGTATATTTTGCGAGTTTGAAACCAAACTATACAGGAAAAATAACTTCTACCTGCATTTCTATGCTAATCTAGGTGTTTGCATGATAACCAGACTGGTCTACAAGTCATTTATGTCACTAAATAGCCTGTGCACTATTACGCGATTTAATACATTTTTTTTTTGCGTTTTAGTAAATTTTACGAGTTTAAAACGAAACTATGCAGGAAAAAACTTTTACATCCATTTCTATGCTAATCAAGGTTTTTGTTTTAATAACTATAGTGGTGTACAATTCATTTATGTTGCTAAATAGCCTGTTCACTGTTACGCGATTTAACGTATTTCCACGCATTTTAGTAAATTTTGCGAGTTTTAAACCAAACTATGTAATAGAAACACCTCCTATATGCATTTCAATGCTAATCGAGCTGTTTTTATGATAACTGGAGTGGTGTATGTATCATTTATGATGTTAAATAGCTCATGTGTTATTACACAATTTAAAGCGTTTTTATGCGTTTTAGTACATTTTGTGAGTTTTAATCCAAATACGCAACGAAAACACCTTTCATGTGAGTTTCTTTCCTAATCACGATGTTTCTATGATAATCAAAGTAGTGCACCTATCATTAAAGTCCCTAAACAGCTCTTGCGCCGTTACATGATTTAACGCATTTTTATGCGTTTTAGTGCATTTTTTTGAGTTTTAAACCAAATTATGCAATAAAAACATCTTTTGCATGTGTTTCTATGCTAACCGAGGCGTTTTAATGATAGCTAAAGTGATGCACGTGTTATTTGCGGTGCTAAACAGCCCGTGGGTCGTTACACAATTTAACACATTTTTATGCGTTTTATGATAACCAGAGTGGTGCACGTATCATCTATGTTGTTAAATAGTCCGTGCGCCATTACGCGATTTAACATTTTTTTTGCGTTTTAGCTTATTTTGCCAGTTTTAAACCAAGTTATGTAGCAAAAACATTTTCTACATGCATTTCTATGCTAATCAAGGGGCTTTGATGACGACATGGTACACATGTTATTTGTGGCGCTAAAAAAAGCCAGTGCACCGTGACACGATTTAATGTGTTTTTATGTATTTTGGCCCATTTTGCTAGTTTTGAACCAAGCTATGCAACAACACCACCTTTTACATGCATAGAAATGCTAATCAAGTTGTTTTTACAATAACTGAAGTGGTGCATATGTCGTTTATGGTGCTAAACAGCCCGTGCACCGTTGCATGATTTAATGCGTTTTTATGCATTTTAGTGCATTTTGCTTTTTTCAAACCAAACAATGCGATAAAAAGAACTTCTACGTGCATTTGTATGCTAATCAAGGTGTTTTATAATAACTAGAGTGGTAAACATGTCATTTGTAATGCTAAACGGCTCGTGTGCTGTTATGCGATTAAATGTGCTTTAATGCGTTTTAGCGTATTTTGTGAGTTTTAAACCAAACTAAGAAATAAAAACACCTTCTATGTGTATTTCTATCCTAATCGAGGTGCTTTGATGATAATTGAAATGGTACACGTATCGTTTATGGTGCTAAATAGGTCATGCGTTGTTGCACAATTTAACACGTTTTTATGCGTTTTAGCATATTTTGCGAGTTTTAAAACAAACTATGTAATAAAAACACCTTTTATGTGCATTTCTATGATAATCGAGGTGTTTAAATGATAACTAGGGTGGTGCACATGTTATTTGTGGCGCTAAATAGCCCACACGCCATTACACTATTTAACACATTTTTACGTATTTTAAACCAAACTCTGCAATTAAAACCCCTTCTACGTGCATTTCTATACTAATTGATATGTTTTTATGATAATCGGAGGGGTATACGTGTCATTTGTAATGCTAAATAGCCCATGTGCCATGGAATGATTTAGTGCTTTTTTATGCGTTTAGCGCATTTTGCTTGTTTTAAACGAAATTATGCAATAAAAAGAACTTCTACATGTGTTGTATGCTAATTGAGGTATTTTTATGATAACCAGAATGGTGCACGTGTCATTTGTGGCGTTAAAAAGTTTGTGTGCCGTTACGTGATTTATCGCATTTTGATGCGTTCTAACACATTTTGTAAGTTTTAAATCAAACTATGCAATAAAAACACCTACTACTTGCATCTCTATACTGGTCGAGGTATTTTGGTGATAATTAGAGTGGTGCACGTTTTAATTGTAGTGCTAAAGAGCCCCTGTGTCGATACATGATTCAATGCGTTTTTATGTGTTTTGGTACATTTTGGGAGTTTTTGATAGGTGTCTATTTATGTATTATTCGTCTATGTTTCTTTGCTATATTCCTTAGTATTTTTATGTTTTTGTGTGGTTTTGATGTTTGTAGGAGTTTTAGAGAAACTTGCACTAAATTGGAGTAAAACCCTTCATTTGTACCTCTGCTAGTCAACTAACTTCTCGAATTTAATTGTATTGATATACAATGAACCAGATGATGTGCTATATACCATTGCAAAGCTCTAGAAGTCTATTTTCTAGAGAAATTTACGGTACATAAATCCACTTAGTGTACCGAAAGTTATGATCAAAATAGTGTGAGAAGTGCAGAATTATAATTCCACAAACCACTGTAGCATGTTATTATACGGAGGCACTGTAGCAGGTTACTGTAACAGAGTATATAAACATATTTTAGGGTTTTATTTTTTATAACAAGAGGAGGGGAGAATGAATTGGAGGCTGTCTCTTTCGATTTCTCTCATCTCTTGGAGTTCTTGAAGGAGAAAGAAGACTTGGAAAGAGGAAGAACTACAATCCTAAGGAGATTTGCAAAGGATTTGCTAAATTTTTCCTTTCCCTTTCATTTTCTAGAATGTTTATATGTTGTATTGTATTTATGACGTTTTTGAATATGTGTAACTAAATCTGATTTGGTTGAGGGTGATTTCAAAGCCCTTGATATGGTTTTTGTGAGTTGATTGTGTAAGAAATTGTTATCCAATTCTCTAATTGAAGTTCTTGTATTTTCCCATATTTAATGCTTATGATTGCTTGCTGATTATATTTGGGTGGCCAACTGAATAGAATCTGGTTGTTGTCTATTGCTAGACTAGAAATCTTGATCCGTAATTATCTTGAATTTCTAATCATTAGTAGCGAAATTGTGATCCGAGATTGGAATTGGAAAATATAACCTAAGTTAAATAATCCAAACCTGTGTGTTTATTGCTTAAATCAACCTATCTTTCTTATCGTAATACTTCCATTGAATTAAATTTAGAGAGCTTGTTCTAGATTGTTTAATGGATAGAGATTAAATAAAGAGCTTGTTTTATTTAACAACAAAGTAAGGAAAGATTGGGATAACAGAGTTTGTTGTTATCTACGGTTGATAATTTCAATGGTGTAATTGGGTGACAATTCTATGTTAATTCGCAAATTCATATCTTGTGGCAGAAAATGATCCTTAAACCAAGTTTCTCTCCTTGATTATTTCTGACTCCATTTAACTTTATGTTCTATTATTCTTCATTTGTATTAATATTTCATTTAGTTAATCAATCAACAAACCACACCCCCCCCCCCCACCCCCCACCCCCATTTATTTTGTTGTTGCTTTCGAATAACAAATTTAATTAGAAACAATCCTTGTGGGAACGATATCTTACTTATCACTTTATTACTTGTGCGACTAGTATACTTGCTAGTTTCAAACGCATCAAGTTTTTGGCGCCATTGCCGGGCATTAATTTTCTAATTAATTTGTTGTTCTATTTTTCTTATTGATTCTTAATTTTTATTGTTGTTTGTTTGTGTTTAGGCTTTTATGTCTGAGGGAGAAGCAGACCAACGACTTAAGCGAATTAAGGAGTTTCTCGAATCCTCAAATTTAAGACTAAGTCGGTCGATTTTAACACCACCTCCGAAATTTGACCTTGCACGATATACTTTCCTTCCATCTTCCTGCAGTTTAGTCAAATCTGAATCGGAAGTAATGGCGGTGGAAAACAATCAGACTCTTAAGGAGTTAGCAGTTTCAATTATTAATCAACAACCGCTATGCATAAACACTAATCTTGAGTTAGATTTTAAACTTAAATTTGGACTAATTCATCTCTTGCCTACATTTCATGGTTTTGCAAGAGAGGATCTTAACAAACACCTCAAAGAATTTCATGTGGTATGCTCAAGTATGAAGCCAACCGGCATTTCTGAAGAGTAAATTAAATTGAGAGCTATCCCATTCTCATTAGTAGATTCGACGAAAGATTGGCTATACTATCTACCACCAGGTACCATCACCACTTGGAATGAGATAAGTAAACTCTTTTTGGAGAAATACTTTCCTACCTCAAAAGGTACAAACATTAGAAAAGATATTAGTGGCATTCGGCAACACAATGGACAATCACTTTATGAATATTGAGAGAGATTTAAAAGGTTATGTGCTAGCTGTCCAAATCATCAAATTAGTGATGGACTCCTTATTTAATATTTCTATGAGGGTCTCCTACCAATGGATAGGAGTATGATTGATGTTGCTAGTGGTGGAGCACTAGTTAATAAAACACCAGAAGTTGTAAGACATTTGATTAGCGACATGGCAGCGAACTCCCAACAATTCAGCAACCGATTTGAGCCACAACTACTAAGGAGAGTAAATGAGGTAAGTACTCCAAACATTGAACAACAACTTTTTTAGCTTGCCTCTCTTGTAAAAAAAATGGCTGTAGGACATATACAGCAAATCTTATGTATGTGGAGTATGTTCTACCACAGAGCATCCAACCGACATGTGTCTAACTTTGCAAGAAGGAGATACGGAACAAGCCAATGCCATGGGTGGATTTCTAGGACATCCAAAGCAAAGGTATGACCCCTTTTCTAATACTTACAATGCCGAATGGAGAGATCACCCTAATTTTAGTTATAGGAATCATCAACCAATCACCCCAAATGCCATACCAAATCGGCCACTAGGTTTCAATCAACCAAGAGTTCAGCAACCATTTCAAACGCAACTACCACCAGTACCACAACCAGCACCACAACCAGCTCCACAAAACTCAGGTATGGCTCTCCAGGACATTGTTAAAGCACTTGCTACTAACACAATGCAATTTCAGCAGGAAACTAGGGCGAGTATCCAAAACCTGGATAATCAAATGGGACAATTGGCTACTAACATGAGCAAATTCGAGGGTCAAGACTCAGGAAAATTACCTTCTCAAATAGTGATCAATCCAAGAGAAAATGCTAGCTCGGTAACTTTGAGAAGTGGAAAGCAATTAGAGGTGCCCCCAAAAAAGTCACAAGCTAATGAAGAGGATGACACCACTTCCACCGTGAACAAAACATCATCTTCTAAGGTAAATCTTAAAACTTCTATTCCTTCTTATGTTACTCCTCCACCTTTTCCTAGCAGATTTGCAAAATCAAAGAAGGAGGAACAAGAACAGGAAATCTTGGAGACTTTTCGCAAGATCGAGGTAAAGATACCACTTTTAGATGCTATCAAGCAAGTGCCTCGTTATGCAAAATTTCTCAAGGAGTTATGCACTAACAAGAGAAAGTTAAAAGGAAATGAGAAAGTAAGTGTGAGGGGAAATGTTTCAGCTGTACTACAAAGAAAAATTCCTCCAAAGTACAAAGATCCAGATACGTTTACCATTCCATGCACCATTGGTAATACCAAGTTTGAAAGAGCTATGTTAGATTTAGGAGCATCTATTAATGTCATGCCATATTCTATTCATGCTTCTTTGAATCTTGGACCCCTTGTGAAAACTGGTATTATCATTCAACTTGCTGATCGTTCTAATGCATATCCTAAGGAAGTTGTGGAAGATGTGCTTGTGCAGGTGCATCAATTGGTTTTCCCAGCAAACTTCTATGTTCTTGAAATGGAGGATGAGACATCTCCTAATCTAACACCGATTCTTTTAGGGAGACCATTCTTGAAAACTACCCGAACCAAGATTGATGTTCATGATAGCACTCTCACCATGGAGTTTGATGGCAAGGTGATCCGTTTCAATATTTTTGAGGTAATGAGGTACCTTGGTCACTTGCATTCTATTTTTACAGTGGACGTTATTGATTCTTTGGCACAACAACTTTTTGAGTTAACTCACAACGATGGATTGGAAGTAGCTATTAGTGAGCACATAGGGACAAAAAATTCCAAAGAGCTAAGAAGGTTGATACAAGTGTCTAAAGAAGTGGAGGAAGGTGTGGTAAGCTTAGATGAGACTATAGCTATAATCACAAACAGGTATGATGTTTCGTACATTGAATTGCCTTTATCTAATGAGAAACTTCTTCCTTCTGTGATGAAAGCCCCTACCTTGGAGCATAAGCCTCTTCCAGATCATTTGAAGCATGTATTCTTGGGTGAGAAAGATACTTTACTGGTCATAATAGCAAAGGGCCTTGCGCCACTACAAGAAGAGAAACTCATCCAAGTGCTTAGAGATCACAAAACAACTATTGGGTGGACAATTGCTGACATCAAAGGTATTAGCCCAGCCATATGCATGCACAATATCTTGTTAGAAGAAGGATCTAAGCCCATTAGAGAAGCACAGTGGAGGTTGAATCCTCCCATGATGGAAGTTGTCAAGAAAAAGATCCTCAAACTGTTAGATGTGGGTGTGATTTATCCAATTTCAGACAGCAAGTGGGTGAGCCCAGTCCAAGTTGTTCCAAAGAAATCTGGTGTTAAAAAGGTTAAGAATGATAATAACGATCTAGTTCCCACTCGTATCCAAACCGGGTGGCGGGTTTATATTGATTATCGAAAGCTCAATTCAGCAACTCGCAAGGATCACTTTCCCTTGCCATTCATTGATCAAATACTGGAGAGGTTAGCAGGTCATTCTCACTATTGTTTTCTTGATGGCTACTTAGGATATAATCAAATTGTCATTGCCCTTGAGGACCAAGAGAAAACTACATTTACATGCCCATTTGGTACATTTGCCTATTGACGCCTGCCATTCGGTCTTTGCAATGCCCCTGCCACTTTCCAAAGGTGTATGGTAAGTATTTTCTTTGATTATGTTGAGAGCATCATTGAGGTATTTATGGATGACTTTTGTTTTTTGTGATTCTTTTGATAAATGCCTTGACAACCTTACTCTTATACTTCAAAGATATATAGAAACTAACCTTGTTCTGAATTGGGAAAAATGTCATTTTATGGTAGATCAGGGTTAGTTTTGGAACATGTTATTTCTACTAGGGGTATAGAAGTTGATAAATCTAAGATAGACCTTGTATGTTCCTTACCACCCCCCACAACTGTGCGAGGTATTCGTTCTTTTCTTGGTCATGCAGGTTTCTATCGTAGGTTCATAAGGGATTTTTCGAAGATAGCATTACCACTATGCAGATTGCTATAGAATGATGTAGCCTATGAATTTCATGAGAAATGCAATAAGGCATTTGAGAAACTGAAGGAACTCTTGACTTCAGCTCCAGTGATCCAACCTCCAAATTGGGATCATCCATTCGAGATCATGTGCGATGCAAGTGACTATACTGTGGGTTCCGTCTTGGGTCAAAGAATTGGCAAAATTCCACAATCCATTTACTGTGCATCTCGAACTTTAAATGTTGCTCAGCTTAATTATTCTACCATTGAGAAAGAGCTGCTAGCGGTTATTTTTGCTTTAGAAAAGTTTCGTTCTTATTTAATTTGTACTAAAGTAACCAGTTATTCTAATCAAGCAGCCTTGAGGTACTTGCTCACAAAGAAAGAGCTAAACCAAGACTTATCAGTGGATACTCCTCTTACAGGAATTTGACTTGGAGATCAAAGATAAGAGGGGAAGTGAAAACTTAGTTGCAGACCATCTTAGTCGCATTGTCCACGATGAGGATGCACTACCATTACAAGAAAGTTTTTCGAATGAACAATTACTGTCTCTATGTGTAGTAGCCCCTTGGTATGCATATATTGTCAACTGCTTAGTTATCAAAAAGCTACCACATCACTTGACTCGAGCTCAAAGAGACAAGATCAAGAACATTGCCAAGCATTACATATGGGATGATCCGTACTTATGGAAGCATTGTTTTGATCAAGTGATAAGAAGGTGCGTTTCTGAATCTGAATTTAATTCAATTTTAACCTTCTGTCATTCTTATACATGTGGAGGTCACTTTGGACCAAAAAGAGCAGCCCTCAAAGTTCTTGATTATGGATTCTACTAGCCATCATTGTTCAAAGATGCATATCTCTTTTGCAAAGCTTATGATCGTTGTCAAAGGATAGGTAATTTAAGTGCCAAAAATCAAATGCCACAAACCTCTATACTTATTTTTGAGATTTTTTATGTGTGGGGTATTGATTTCATGGGTCCTTTTCCTTCATCTTTTGGTAATGTTTACATTATACTTGCTGTGGATTATGTTTCTAAATGGGTGGAAGCAAAAGCTATGAGAACTAATGATTCTAAAGTTGTTGTAGATTTTGTGAAATCTAACATTTTTTATAAGTTTTGGAACACCAAGAGCCATAATTAGCGATAGAGGAACACACTTCTGCAACAGATCATTTGAAGCCTTGCTCAAGAAATACAACATCACTCACAGGGTGTCTACTGCATATCATCCACAAACTAGTGGTCAAGTCGAAGTTTCAAATCGAGAAGTCAAGTCCATCCTCGAGAAGACAGTGAATCCGAACATAAAAGATTGGAGCCTATGACTTGATGATGCACTATGGGCATACTGGACTACTTACATGACACCTATTGGTATGTCTCTATATAGGTTAGTCTATGGTAAGCCATGCCACCTTCTAGTAGATATCCTCGAGAAGACAGTGAATCCGAACATAAAAGATTGGTATGTCTCCATATAGGTTCGAAACTAGCAAGTATACTAGTCGCACAAGTAATAAAGTGATAAGTAGATATCATTCCCACGAGGATTGATTCTAATTAAATTTGTTATTTTCCAGCAATAATAAACTAAACATGGGGGGTTTTGTTGATTGATTAACTAAACTTAATACGAAAGCAAATGAAGAATAACACAAAGCAAAGTTAAATGGAGTGAAAAATCAATGAGAGACACTTGGTTAAGAGTTCATTCTCTGCCACAAGATATGAATTTGTGAATTAACATAGAATTGTAATCCAATTATAGCATTGAAGTTATCAACCGTAGATAACAAGCTCTGTTATCGCAATCTTTCCTTACTTTGTTGTTAAATAAAACAAGCTCTTTATTTAATCCCTATCCATTAAACAACCTAGAACAAGCTCTCTAAGTTTAATTCAATGGAAGCATTACGATAAGAAAGATAGGTTGATCTAAGCAATAATCATACAAGTTCAGATTATTTAACATAGGTTGTATTTTCCAATCGCAATCTCTGATCACAATTTTGCTACTAATGATTTGAAATTCATGACAATTATGGATGAAGATTTCTAATCTAGCAATAGACAATAACAGATTATATTCAGTTGGCCATTCCAAATACAATCAGTAAGCAATCATAAGCATTAGATATGGGACAATACAAGCAACTTCAATTAGAGAATTGGATAACAATTTCTTACACAATCAACTCACAAAATCCATATCAAGGGCTTTGAATCACCCTCAACCAATTCAGATTTAGTTACACATATTCAATCAGAATAACAAATACAATACAGAGAAATTCCAGAATTGAAAAGGAAAGAAAGAATTTAGCAAATTCTTTGAAAATCTTCTTTGTAGATGAATCTTCTTGGAATTGTAGTTCCTTCTCTTTCAAAATTTTCTTTCTCCTTCAAGAGCTCCAAGGGATGAGAGAAATCCAGAAATGCAGCCTCCTCCCACATTTTTCCCTCTTCAAGTTATGAAAATAAAACCCTAAAATATGTTTAAATACTCTGCTACAGTAACCTGCTACAGTATCCCGTATTATACATGCTACAGTGATTTGTGAAATTACATTTCTATACTTCTCACACTGTTTTGATTACAACTTTTGGTACACTGAATGGATTTATAAACCGTAATTTTCTCCAGAAAATAGACTTCGAGAGCTTTCCAACGGTATATAATATGTCATCGGGTTCATTGTATATCAATACAATTAAATCCGAGAATATGGTTGACTAGCAGAGGTGAAAATGAAGGTTTTACTCCATTTTTGTGCAAGTTGCTCCAAAACTCCTACAAATATCAAAACCACACAAAAACATAAAAAATACCAAGGAATATAGCAAAGAAACATGGACGAATTGATATGAAAATGATATATAATTAGACACCTATCAAATTCCCCCACACTTAAACTTTGCTAGTCCTCGAGCAAGTACAACGATATGAAACAAAACTAAACCGAAACAGAATAAAAAAAAGTTAAAACACACAAATGCTTCAACTTGCAAATAGGCCTCAAAGATTGTACTTGATTACAACCCAAGGAAAACTTCAAAATAATGCACTTGATCAAGAATTTCATCTCAAGGATTAGTTTCGCTTCACTTCAATTCCTCAAGTGTGTGTGTGTAGAGCCATTCTCACCTAATCACTTGTAGCCCGGATGAGTTTATGCATAAAAATGAATCTTATTTAATATTGAAGATGTGTGTATAAATAAACTCCATAGGCCTGCTTTTCAAGTCACTCTCCACTAATGTAGACATGCATAACACCAAGGATCAAGTAGGACTTCATTAAGCTTGTAACGTTTGGCTTGGGTGAAGGTATGATAAAGGATAATAATTTGGCTCAAATCACCCACAAACACATAAATCATTCAAGACTGTAGAGCTCAACCCTATAACACAACTTCATCTCAATTCACTAGGTTACTCCCCCAAACTTATTTAGAACACTTAATCTTTTTTTTTTTTTTTGCAGAAAACAAAAGAAAACTATACCCTCACTGATAAGTGTCTATTTATATATCATTTTCATATCAATTCGTCCATGTTTCTTTGCTATATTCCTTGGTATTTTTATGTTTTTGTGTGGTTTTTGATGTTTGTAGGAGTTTTGGAGGAACTTACACAAAATTGGAGTAAAACCCTTCATTTTCACCTCTGCTAGTCAACCAATTTCTTGGAGTTGATTGTATCGATATACAATTAACCGGATAACATGCTATATACCATTGAAAAGCTCTCGAAGTCTATTTTCTGGAGAAATTTACGGTTCACGAATTTATGTAGTGTACCGAAAGTTGTGATAAAAATGGTATGAGAAGTGTATATTTGTAATTCCATATATCACTGTAGCATGTTATTAAATACGGGGCACTGTAGCAAGTTACTGTAGCAGATATTTAAACACATTTTAGGGTTTTATTTTGATAACTTGAAGATTGGGATAACAGAGCTTGTTGTTATCTACGGTTGATAACTTCAATGCTGTAATTGGATTACAATTCTATGTTAATTCACAAATTCATATCTTGTGGCAGAGAATGAACTCTTAACCGTGTCTCTCATTGATTTTTCACTCCATTTAACTTTGCTTTGTGTTATTCTTCATTTGCGTTCGTATTAAGTTTAGTTAATCAATCAACAAAACCCCCCCTGTTTAGTTTATTATTGCTGGAAAATAACAAATTCAATTAGAATCAATCCTCGTGGGAACGATGTCTACTTATCACTTTGATTGACTTGTTCGATTATGTATAGGAATCTTCGGCTAGTTTCCCCCCCAAAAAAAAAAAAAAAAACGCAGTCAAAGGGTTTTTTGTTGGCGCCGTTGCCGGGGAAATTGATTTTCTAGATATCATATGTTATTCCTTTTTTTACTACTGATTCTTGATTTTTATTTTCTGATTGTTTGTGTGAGGGCGGGAGGTCCGGACGATGGAGTGATAAACGGATTCAACGACGAAAAGGAGAGGGTTAGGAGAGGGGGGGTCTTACGCGGAATGCCTCGGTGATTATTACGGCTGAAGGAGCGGTGTCAAAATGTCGAACGCCACTCTCCTAGAGTTGGAGCATTGCAGCGATCACACTCCGACCAGATCCGCGGGGGAAGTTCATATGGGCAATCGAAGCAGAGAAGCTGGCGATGGGAATATATGATCAGACTCTTAAGGAGTTAGCGGCTCCAATTATTGATCAACAACCGCTATGCATAAGCACTAATTTTGAGATAGATTTTGAACTTAAATCTGGACTGATTCATCTCTTGCCTACATTTCATGGTTTTGCAGGAGAGGATCCGAACAAACACCTCAAATAATTTCATGTGGTATGCTCAAGTATGAAGCCAACCGGCGTTTCTGAAGAGCAAATTAAATTGAGAGCTTTCCCATTCTCATTAGCAGATTCGGCAAAAGATTGGCTATACTATCTACCACCAGGTACCATTACCACCTGGAATGAGATGAGTAAACTCTTTTTGGAGAAGTACTTTCCAGCCTCGAAGGTTACAAATATTAGAGAAGATATTAGTGGCATTCGACAACACAATGGAGAATCACTTCATGACTATTGGGAGAGATTTAAAAGGTTATGTGCTAGCTGTCCAAACCACCAAATTAGTGATGGACTCCTAATTCAATATTTCTATGAGGGTCTCCTACCCATGGAAGGAGTATCATTGATGCTGCTAGTGGTGGAGCACTAGTTATAAAACACCGAACGTGGCAAGACGATTGTGATTAGTTGACATTGCAGCGAACTCCCAACAATTCAGCATCATTTGAGCCACAACTACCAAAAGAGTATGAGGTAAGTATTCAAACATTGACACAACTTGTGAACTTTACCTCTCTTGTAAAAAAAATGGCTGTAGGACATATGCAGCAATCTTATGCATGTGGAGTATGTTCTGCCATGGACCCTCCAACCGACATGTGTCCAACTTTGCAAGAAGGAGATACAGAACAAGCCAATGCCATGGGTGGATTTCCAGGACAACCAAGGCAAAGGTATGACCCTTTCTCAAATACTTACAATTCTGGATGGAGAGATCACCCTAATTTAAGATATGGGAATCATCAACCAATTGCCCCAAATGCCATACCAAATCGCCCACCAGGTTTCAATCAACCAAGGGTGCAGCAACCATTTCAAGCACAAACACAACCAGCACCACAACCAGCTCCACAAAATTCAGGTATGTCTCTCCAGGATATTGTTAAAGCACTTGCCACTAACACAATGCAATTTCAGCAGGAAACTAGGCAAGTATCCAAAACCTGGAAAATCAAATGGGACAATTGGCCACTAACATGAGCAAATTTGAGAGTCAAAGCTCAGGAAAATTACCTTCTCAGCTGGTGATCAATCCAAGAGAGAATGCTAGTGCTGTAACTTTGAGAAGTGGGAAACAATTAGAGATTCCACCAAAGAAATCACAAACTGATGAAGGGGATGACACCACTCCCACCATGAATAAAACATTATCTTCTAAGGTAAATCCTAAAACCCATATTCCTTCATATGTTACTCCTCCACCTTTTCCTAGCAGATTTGCAAAATCAAGGAAGGAGGAACAAGAACAAGAAATCCTGGAAACTTTTTGCAAGATCGAGGTTAACATACCACTTCTGGATGCTATCAAGCAATTGCCTCGTTATGCAAAATTTCTCAAAGAGTTATGCACCAACAAGAGGAAGTTGAAAGGAAATGAGAAGGTAAGTGTGGGGGAAAATGTTTCAGCTGTATTGCAAAGAAAATTCCTCCGAAATGCAAAGATCCAGGTACGTTCACCATTCCATGCACTATTGGTAATACCAAGTTTGAAAGATCTATGTTAGATTTAGGAGCATCTATTAATGTCATGCCATATTCTATTTATGCTTCTTTGAATCTTGGACCTCTTGCGGAAATTGGTATTGTAATTCAACTTGCTGATCGTTCTAATGCATCTCCCAAGGGAGTTGGGAAATGTGCTTGTGAGGGTGAATCAATTGGGTATTTTCAGTAGACTTTTTATGTTTTCTTGAATGGAGGATGAGACATCTCCCAATCCAACACGATTCTTTTGGATACCTTCTTGAAAACTGCCCCGAACTAAGATTGATGTTTCATGTGGCACTCTTACCATGGAATTTGATGGCGAGGTGATTCGTTTCAATATTTTTGAGGCAATGAGGTACCCTAGTGACTTGCATTCTGTTTTTGCAGTTGATGTTATTGATTCTTTGGCACAACAACTTTTTGAGTTAACTCTCAAGGATGCATTGGAAGTAGCCATTAGTGAGCACATAGGGGCAGAAAATTCCAGAGAATCGAGGAAGTTGATACAAGTGTCTAAAGAAGTGGAGGATGCTGTGGCAAGCTTGGATGACACTATAGCTATCACCATAAATAGGTATGATGTTTCGTATATTGAATTGCCTTTATCTAATGAGAAACTTTTTCCTTCTGTGATGAAAGCACCTGCCTTGGAGCTTAAGCCTCTTCCAGATCATTTGAAACATGTATTCTTGGGTGAGAAGGATACTTTGCCAGTCATAATACCAAGTGCCTACCCATTGCAAGCAGAGAAACTCATCCGAGTGCTTCGAGATCACAAAACAGCCATTGGGTGGACAATTGCTGACATCAAAGGTATTACCCCAGCCATATGCATGCACCGTATCTTATTAGAAGAAGGATCCAAGCCCACTCGAGAAGCACAGCGGAGGTTGAATCCTCCAATGATGGAAGTTGTCAAGAAAGAAATCCTGAAATTGTTAGATGTGGGTGTGATTTATCCAATTTCGGACAGAAAGTGGGTGAGTCCAGTCCAAGTTGTTCCGAAGAAATCTGGTGTTACGGTGGTTAAGAATGACAATAATGAGCTAGTTCCCACTCGTATCCAAACTGTCTGGCGAGTTTGTCTTGATTATCGGAAGCTAAATACAGTAACTCGCAAGGATCACTTTCCTTTGCCATTCATTGATCAAATGCTGGAGAGATTAGCAGGTCATTCTCATTATTGTTTTCTTGATGGCTATCCAGTATATAATCAGATTGTCATTGCCCCTGAGGATCAAGAGAAAACTACATTCACATGCCCATTCGGTACATTTGCCTATCGACGCATGCCATTCGGTCTTTGCAATGCCCCTGCCAATTTCCAAAGGTGTATGGTAAGTATTTTCTCTGATTATGTTGAGAACATCATTGAGGTATTTATGGATGACTTTAGTGTTTTTGGTGATTCTTTTGATAAATGCCTTGACAACCTTACCCTTATACTTCAAAGATGTATAGAAACTAACCTTGTTCTAAATTGGGAGAAATGTCATTTTATGGTAAATCAGGGTATAGTTTTGGGACATGTTATTTCTGCTAAGGGTATAGATGTTGATAAATCCAAGATAGATCTTATATGTTCCTTACCACCTCCCATAAGTGTGCGGGATATTCGTTCGTTTCTTGGTCATGCAGGTTTTTATCGTAGATTCATCAAGATTTCTCGAAGATAGCATTGCCCCTATGCAGATTATTACAGAATGACGTGGCCTTTGAATTTGATGAGAAATGCAAAGAGGCATTTGAGAAACTGAAGGAACTCTTGCCTTCGGCTCCAGTAATCCAATCTCCGAATTGGAATCATCCATTCGAGATCATGTGCGATGCAAGTGACTATGCTGTGGGTGCTGTTTTGGGTCAACGAATTGGCAAAATTCCACATGCCATTTACTACGCATCTCGGACTTTAAATGATGCTCAACTTAATTATTCTACCACTGAGAAAGAGCTGCTAGCGTTATTTTTGCTTTAGAAAAGTTTTGATCTTATTTGATTGGTACTAAAGTAACCGTTTATTCTGATCATGCAGCTTTGAGGTACTTGCTCACAAAGAAAGATGCAAAACCAAGGCTTATCAGGTGGATACTCCTTTTACAGGAATTTGACTTGGAAATCAAAGACAAGAAGGGAAGTGAAAACTTAGTTGCAGACCATCTCAGTCGCATTGTCCATGATAAGAATGCACTGCCATTACAAGAAAGTTTTCCAGATGAACAATTGTTGTCTCTAAATGTAGTAGCCCCTTGGGATGCAGATATTGTCAATTACTTAGTTACGAAGAAGCTACCACAGGACTTGACTCGAGCTCAAAGAGACAAGATCAAGAACATTGCCAAGTATTACATATGGGATGATCCGTACTTATGGAAGCATTGTTCTGACCAAGTGATAAGAAGGTGCATTTCTGAATCTGAATTTAATTCAATTTTAACCTTCTGTCATTCTTATGCATGTGGAGGTCATTTCGGACCAAAAAGAACAGCCCTTAAAGTTCTTGATTGTGGATTCTACTGGCCATCATTGTTCAAAGATGCATATCTGTTTCTGCAAAGCTTGTGACCGTTGTCAAAGGACAGGTAATTTAAGTGCCAAAAATCAAATGCCACAAACCCCTATACTTATTGTCGAGATTTTTGATGTGTGGGGTATTGATTTCATGGGTCCTTTTCCTTCATCATTTGGTAATGTTTACATTATACTTGCTGTGGATTATGTTTCTAAATGGGTAGAAGCAAAAGCTACGAGAACTAATGATTCTAAAGTTGTTGTAGATTTTGTGAAATCTAACATTTTGCGAGATTTGGAACACCAAGAGCCATGATTAGCGATAGGGGGACACACTTCTGCAACCGATCATTTGAAGCCTTGCTTAAGAAATACAACATCACTCACAAGTTGTCTACTACATATCATCCACAAACTAGTGGTCAAGTTGAAGTTTCAAATCGAGAAGTCAAGTCCATTCTCGAGAAGACAGTGAATCCGAACAGAAAAGATTGGAGCCTACGACTTAATGATGCACTTTGGGCATACCAGACTGCTTACAAGACACCTATTGGTATGTCCCCGTACAGGTTAGTCTATGGTAAGCCATGTCACCTTCCAGTAGAGCTCGAACACAAAGCATGGTGGGCAGTAAAGCTTTGTAACATGGAGATGGATGCTGTTGGAGAACAAAGGAAGCTTCAACTGCAAGAATTGGAAGAACTTAGAAATGATGTCTATGAGAATTCCAGAATTTACAAGGAGAGAACTAAGGCATTTCATGATAAAATGATCTCCATGAAGAATTTTGAAGTGGGACAGAAAGTTCTTTTATTTCATTCTCGCCTCAAGTTATTTCCAGTGGAAATCAAGAGCTTAAAAACGGATAAAGTATTCAAAGTGAATGGGCACAGGTTGAAGCCTTACTATGAGAATTCAGTGATGCAGGACATCGATGAGGTACCACTCTACGAGCCAACTTATCTTGATGGGTGAGGACAGATAACGTCAGGCTGAGGACGTTAAACCAAGCGCTATTGGGAGGCAACCCAATGTTTTTGAAATATAAATAAAAAGAGACAAAGAAAAGAAGGTAGTATTGATCAATTTTTGTGCTTCGAGGAGATTCCTCTCATGGGCTATTATAATTGATCAGGTTTTATCTCTCTTTGCTATTTGTCTCATTTGCTTTGTTGTTTGTTTTTGACTTTCATTTGCTCTTGTGTTTTTATTTCTTTTATGTGTCTCTATTTTCTTTTCTTTTCTTTTCTTTTCTTTTCTTGTGTTTAATTTGATTATTCCGTGCTTCGAGTTCAGTTGTTCATCAGCTTGAGGAAACATTCAAACGGGAGTTGAAGCCATTGTTCGAAGGTTTGAAATGTGCATATCTGGGAGAAGAACAAACCCAATCGCATTATCGGTAATATCTCTCCTTTTCTTCTCTTCAATGGATGCTGATATCTTTCTATCGAACCTTCGTAAATATTTCCCTTCACTTCCTCAAAATGCTGTGTTTAAAATTTATAAAGTACGGATAACTAGACTTGGGCATTGATGCTCCTAAATGTGCCTGCTGATATCCGATGGCTTATCGAAGCCAAGGTGAGATTGTCCGGTGAGCCGGACATTATCTCGCAAAATACATGCCTGGTCTAGGAAAGAGCTACTACGCCAAGAGGCGAAGAGCGAAAAGGTTACAAGTATGTTATAAATGTGCTAGATGGAATTGTAAACAGACATGTCGTTCATTAGGTTTTGCGTCCAGGAATAGAGAAGATAAACTTTCATTTATTAAGAATGGTTTGAGTAATGAGTCGCTGATAATGTTTTGTTAACTCTCGAGTCACATTCTTGTGGACTTGTTCAGCGTGAATTGCTTAATCTATGGACACAATTTCGTGATGAATTGCAGTGTTATAGTCTAGGGATCTGACTAAAAACGACCCTGTTTGCCAGTTTATAAGAAAACTGGATGGGAAGCAAATCCCCGACTCATAGAAGGCGTTTCAGCCGTTACTGGACGTAAAACCAGAGGAAGATTGAGCCACAATCACAACTACTTGTATATTTGAATGTGTGTTGTTGTTGTAGAAATTTTTTTTTCTTGTTTCGTTTGATCTGATTATCAATGTTGTTTTTGTGTTGTTGTTGTTTGTTGATTTTGTTTGTTTTAATTTCAAGTTTTCTTTTTGACAAAGCATATGACTACCCTATGGCATAAGTACACGTGGGAGACAAGTGTGGAGGTTTTGTCAACCTCCACCGAAAGTGTATCTCCATTTTTTATGCTTCACGTGGGAGAACAAGTGTGGGGGTTTTGTCAACCCCCGCCGAAAGTGTATCTCCATTTTCCATGCTTCACGTGGGAGACAAGTGTGTAGGTTTTGTCAAACCTCGCCGAAGCATATCTCATTTTTTCAAATCTTGGGGCGATAAATCTGCATCGAGCAACCCCCACCGAAAGTATATCCCCATGTGTCAAAATTTGAGAGTTTTATGGGTGTATATATACATTCTGCATATTTTCATATGTCATTCCATAACCTGTCTTGCAATTGAAAAGCATAATATCTAACTGTCTTACACAAGATTAGAGCACTTGTAGAAATGGAGAAAACACCAATTCGGCGATTCCGCAATATATGAGTATTTTGCTGATCGCAATTTGGTAAAGATGGAGAGTTTACCACAGCAGCTCTTGATCTTGTAGGACACTAGCTGCGAGGGGTATTAATTTGATTTATGGAGGGGGTAGTCTTGGGTTAATGGGGTGTGTGTCGACAGCTGCATCCTTGGGAGGAAGTAAAGTTCTCAGCATTATCCCTAAACCATTAGCTGTACGAGATATCGTAGGCAACACAATCGGGAAGAGTTACAGGTCTCTAGTATGCATGAGCGTATTGCACATATGGTTGTTAAGTCCGATGCATTTATAGCTTTGCCCGGTGGTTATGGTACATTAGAGGAGATATTTCAAATCACCTCTTGGGCACAGCTAAACATCCATCCGAAACCCATTGGTTTGTTAAATGTTAATAATTTTTTGATGGTTTGTTGTCCTTTCTTGATCAAGCTGTAGAAAAAAATTTCATCTCACCGTCAGCAAGGCAATGCTGGTTACAGCTTCAACTACAGGAGAGTTAATTGACAAACTACAAGAATTCGTCTATTCACCTGATCCAACAATGGCTCGGATAAATTGGTTTGGAGAAGGCAACAAAAGGCGTCAACTTGATTTAACCCTCCATCTGTAATCTCTATTTGCTGGTTTGCTTCGTTTTTTGTTTGCTTTCTTTTTAGTGTGTTTATTTGAGATTTTTCATGTCGTTTCTTTTGAGCTTTTTCAGGTTATTTCTTTCGTCCCAGGTAATATTTTCTAATCTCGGTTTTTAGAGTGGTGGCTTAAAAGTTCAAGTTCTCTTGAAACGCATTCTGGATCTCTTCAATCCATAATGGCTGAATAAGGAGGCTAACTTCTAAACTTTTTAGACCCATTCTAACTAACTTGTTTTTGTTTGCTGACTTGTTGAACTTTGTCATTTTATGAGTGAGTTTAGTTTTGCGTAATTTAGAGTTGTTATGTGTTTTTATCTTTATCAGTTTTGATTTAAAAAAAAAACAATTGTGGAAAAACCTGAGAATGGCAGAATATGGGGTTTCTTTAACCCTTGAAACACATTCTCTCTAAATAAATCTGTAGTTTGTTTATTTCATGTTGTTTGAAGTGTCTTGTTTCTTGTTTTGTTCTTCATAATAAAGGTATATAAGCTGGAAACTTAAGTCTGCGGGCTACTGGTCCTAAGGATTGTTGAAATATACAATCTTGACTCAGGTGTAACAACGCCACGTACCTCTTTTCTTGCATTTTGTGGGTCGATGATAAGATAAATGATTGAATTAAGAATAACTCTTGGAAAATGATAAATGATGCATGGATCTGTGTGCTTGAAATGTGTATTGGTTTTCTCTTTGCTTTTGATTCCTTGCGCAACATTGAGCACTGAGCTATTATCACTGAGTTATTTGTTCACTTAGAGAAAGTTTATGTAATTTAAGTGTTTCTCCAGATTTCAATGAATTCTAGAACTTGTTTGATGGTCAATCGAGGCGAAATCCTAGACTGTGCAACATTGGGGAAATGATTTAGGCCATCTTTGGACCGTTTGAGCCTTAATAGCCAACCTTGCCTGAAATTGATCCCTAGTTACCCCTTTGAGCCTCTGTAAGCCTTTTTCTTTGTTAACTCACTAAAAGATTTCCTAACCTCAAATGAATTTGTTCCAAACAGTTTATCCCTTACCTATGAGCATGTAGATCATTCACAATTAAATTTTAAGCTATGTTCTGGTTTTGGAAGTTAGAGGAGGTTGGGATGTGTCATGAGCAATGCAAGTGAGTTCTATTGTGTTTGAAAAAAAAAAGAAAAAAAAAAGCCAATCTGTACTTATCATCCACGTACTTACACATTGAGGACAATGTGTTGTTTAAGTGTGGGTGAGGGGAAGTGTAATAAAAAAGAAAAAAAAAGAAGAAAAAAAAAGAGAACAAAAGAAGAAGAATAAGAGATCTATACCCTTAAGTGTTCTTAAAAAGAATGAAACAACAAAGTGTGGGGTTGTAGTTTTCTTTTGTTTTCTGCAAAAAAAAAAAAAAAAGATTGAGTGTTCTAAATAAGTTTGGGGGAGTAACTTGGTGAATTGAAATAAAGTTGTGTTATAGGGTTGAGCTCTACATAGTCTTGAATGATTTATGTGTTTGTGGGTGATTTGAGCAAATTATTATCCTTTATCATACCTTCACCCAAGCCAAACGTTACAAGCTTAATATAGTCCTACTTGATCCTTGGTGTTGTGCATGTCTATATTAGTGGAGAGTGACTTGAAAAGCAGGCCTATGGAGTTCATTTATACACACATCTTCAATATTAAATATGATTTATTTTTATGCATAAGCTCATCCGGGTTACAAGTGATTAGGTGAGAATGGCTCTACACACACACACTTGAGGAATTGAAGTGAAGCGAAACTAATCTTTGAGATGAAATTCTTGATCAAGTGCCTTATTTTGAAGTTTTCCTTGGGTTATAATTAAGTACAATCTTTGAGGCCTATTTGCAAGATAAAGCATTTTTGTGTTTTAATTTTTTTGTTGATTCTGTTTCAGTTTAGTTTTATTTCATATTGTCGTAGTTGCTCGAGGACTAGCAAAGTCTAAGTGTGGGGGAATTTGATTAGTGTCTATTTATATATCATTTTCATATCAATTCGTCCATGTTTCTTTGCTATATTCCTTGGTATTTTTATGTTTTTGTGTGGTTTTTTGATGTTTGTAGGAGTTTTGGAGGAACTTACACAAAATTGGAGTAAAACCCTTCATTTTCACCTCTGCGAGTCAACCAATTTCTTGGAGTTGATTGTATCGATATACAATTAACCGGATAACATGCTATATACCATTGAAAAGCTCTCGAAGCCTATTTTCTGGAGAAATTTACGGTTCACGAATTTATGTAGCGTACCGAAAGTTGTGATAAAAATGGTATGAGAAGTGTATATTTGTAATTCCATATATCACTGTAGCATGTTATTAAATACGGGGCACTGTAGCAAGTTACTTTTAGCAGAGTAATTTAAACACATTTTAGGGTTTTATTTTCATAACTTGAAGGGGGGAAAACGTGGGAGGAGGCTACATTTCTGGATTTCTCTCATCCCTTGGAGTTCTTGAAGGAGAAATAAGATTTTGAAAGAGGAGGAACTACAATTCCAAGAAGATTCATCTGCAAAGAAGATTTTCAAAGAATTTTGCTAAGTTCTTTCTTTCCTTTTCAATTCTGGAATTTCTCTGTATTGTATTTGTTATTCTGATTGAATATGTGTACTAAATCTGAATTGGTTGAGGGTGATTTCAAAGCCCTTGATATGGATTTTGTGAGTTGATTGTGTAAGAAATTGTTATCCAGTTCTCTAATTGAAGTTGCTTGTATTTTCCCATGTTTAATGCTTATGATTGCTTGCTGGATTGTATTTGGGTGGCCAACTGACTATAATCTGGATATGGTCTATTGCTAGACTAGAAATCTTGATCCGTAATTGTCTTGAATTTCTAATCATTAGTAGCAAATTTGTGATCAGAGATTACAATTGGAGAATATAACCTAAGTTAAATAATCCGAGCTTGTGTGTTTATTGCTTAGATCAACCTATCTTTCTTATCATAATGCATCCATTGAATTAAAATCAGAGAGCTTGTTCTAGTTTGTTTAATGGATAGAGATTAAATAAAGAGCTTGTTTTATTTAACAACAAGTAAGGAAAGATTGGGATAACAGAGCTTGTTGCTATCTACGGTTGATAACTTCAATGCTGTAATTGGATTACAATTCTATGTTAATTCACAAATTCATATCTTGTGGCAGAGAATGAACTCTTAACCAAGTATCTCTCATTGATTTTTCAGTCCATTTAACTTTGCTTTGTGTTATTCTTCATTTGCTTTCGTATTAAGTTTAGTTAATCAATCAACACAACCCCCCCTGTTTAGTTTATTATTGTTGGAAAATAACAAATTCAATTAGAATCAATCCTCGTGGGAACGATATCTACTTATCACTTTATTACTTGTGCGACTAGTATACTTGCTAGTTTCAAACGCATCACTCACACTTTGTTGTTTCATTCTTTTTACTAACACTTAAGGGTATAGATCTTTTATTCTTCTTCTTTTATTCTTTTTTATTCTTTTTTTTATTACGCTTTTCCTCCCCCACACTTAAACAACACATTGTCCTCAATGTGTAAGTATGTGGACGATAAGTACAGATTGGTTTTTTTTCTTTTTTTTTTCAAATACAATAGAACTCACTTGCATTGCGCATCACAGATCCCAACCTCCTCTAACTTCCCAAAACCAGAACATAGCTCAAAATTTAATTGTGAATGATCTACATGCTCATAGGTAAGGGATAAACTGTTTGGAACAAATTCATTTTAGGTTAGGAAATCTTTTAGTGAGTTAACAAAAAAAAAGGCGTACAGAGGCTCAAAGGGGTAACTAGGGATTGATGCGTTCGAAACTAGCAAGTATACTAGTCGCACAAGTAATAAAGTGATGAGTAAGATATCGTTCCCACGAGGATTGATTCTAATTGAATTTGTTATTTTCCAGTAACAATAAACTAAACAGGGGGGGGGGGTTTGTTGAATGATTAACTAAATGAAATAAGAATGCAAATTAAGAATAACAAAGCAGAAGTTAATTTGAATAAAAGATCAATGAGAGAAATCTGGTTAAGGGATCCTTCTCTACCACAAGATATGGATTTGCGAATTAATCGTAGAATTGTCATCCAATTACACCATTGAAATTATCAACCGTAGATAACAACAAGCTCTGTTATCTCAATCTTTCCTTACTTTGTTGTTAAATAAAATAGGCTCTTTACTTAATCTTTATCCATTAAACAACCTAGAACAAGCTCTCTAAATTTAATTCAATGGATGCATTATGAAAAGAAAGACAGGTTCATCTAAGCAATAAACACACAAGCTCGATTATTTAACTTAGGTTGTATTCTCCAATTGCAATCTCTGATCACAATTTTGCTACTAATGATTAGAAATTCAAGACAATTACGGATCAAGATTTCTAGTCTAGCAATAGACAATATCCAGATTATATTCAGTTGGTCACCTAAATACAATCCAGCAAGCAATCATAAGCATTAAACATGGGAAAATATAAGCAACTTCAATTAGAGAATTGGATAACAATTGCTTGCCCAATCAATTCATAAAAACCATATCAAGGGCTTTGAAATCACCCTCAACCAATTCAGATTTAGTTACACATAATTAGATAGAATACAAATACAATACAATATGGAGACATTCCAGAAAATGAAAGGGAAAGGGAAAACTTAGCAAATTTGATGAAATCTCTTAGGATTTGTAGTTCTTCCTCTTTCCAAGCCTTCAATCTCCTTCAAGAACTCCAAGAGATGAGAGAAATTCAAAGATGCAGCCTCCTCCACGTTCTCCCCTCTTCAAGCTATCAAAATAAAACCCTAAAATGTGTTTAAATACTCTGCTACAGTAACCTGCTACAGTGTCCCGTATTATACATGCTACAGTGATTTGTGGAATTACTTTTATATACTTCTCACACTGTTTTGATTACAACTTTTGGTACACTGAATGGATTTATAAACCGTAAAATTCTCCAGAAAATAGACTTCGAGAGCTTTCCAACGGTATATAATCTGTCTCTTATACACATCTAGATGTGTATAAGAGACAGGTATAGATCTCTTATTCTTCTTCTTTTGTTCTTTTTGTTCTTTTTTTTCTTTTTTTCTCTTTTTTTCTTTTTTTTTTATTACACTTCCCCTCCCCCACACTTAAACAACACATTGTCCTCAATGTGTAAGTACGTGGATGATAAGTACAGATTGCTTTTTTTTCTTCTTTTTTTTTTTTCAAACACAATAGAACTCACTTGCATTGCTCATGACACATCCCAACCTCCTCTAACTTCCCAAAACCAGAACATAGCTCAGAATTTAATTGTGAATGATCTACATGCTCATAAGTAAGGGATAAATTGTTTGGAACAAATTCATTTTAGGTTAGGAAATCTTTTAGTGAGTTAACAAAGAAAAAGGCTTACACAGGCTCAAAGGTGTAACTAGGGATCAATTTCAGTCAAGGTTAGCTATTAAGGCTCAAACGGTCCAAAGATGGCCTAAATCATTTCCCCAATGTTGCAAAGTCTAGGATTTCACCTCAAGTGACCATCAAACAAGTTCTAGAATTCATTGAAATCTGAAGAAACATTTAAATTACATAAACTTTCTCTAAGTAAACAATTAACTCAGTGATAATGGCTCGGTGCTCAATTTTGTGCAAGGAATCAAAGGTAAAACAAAAGCTAATTAACATTTCAAGCACACAGATCTATGCATCATTTATCATTTTCCAAGAGTTATTCTTAATTCAATCATTATCTTATCATCGACCCACAAAATGCAAGAAAAGAGGTACGTGGCGTTGTTACACCTGAGTCAAGATTGTATATTTCAACAATCCTTAGGACCAGTAGCCCGCAGACTACTGGTCCTAAGGATTGTTGAAATGAAAGAGTGAATTAATATGGTTAAAATGAAAGAGTGAATTAATATTATTAGGAGTACTTAGGGGGATAAAATTTTCTCTCAATTAGGGTCGCCGGAGTTACTGTTCACTCTGGCTAATTTGCGAATCAGCCTTTCAAATCTACATATGTTGTAGATCGGGATATCCTGAGACAAATTTTCTTTTGGGTCGCCCTCAGTTTCCGGCAGAAAAACGGTTAAAATTGCAAAAAAAGGTTTCAGATTTCACTATTCATCATCGACGGCGGGCTAGTGGGACGCCACCTTTGCCATCATCGTGTTAGTCTTGACTCGATCTACAAGTTTTCCTTCATCAGCACCACCAGATTCGCGCCGCAACACCTCCGTTCTAGGCCACAAAGTTTCGGATTTTTCACTATTCACCGCCGCTGTCACCGGCGAGTGGCATCTCACCTCCATCAAATTCTTGCAGATCAGGCGACGTTCTACAAGTTTCCCTTCATCAGCACCACCAGATTCGCACCACAACACCTCCGTTCAAGGCCTCAAAGTTTCGGATTTACTATTCATCGCCACCTCTTGCCGGAAAACGGCGAGTTGTATCTCACCTTTGCCACCATCTGGTAGATTGGGCAACACTGACCAACTTTTCCTTCTTGGCCGTCATCTGATTCCAACCAGAAACCCTTCAAATCGCTGCTTCTTCAATTCGGATTTTACTGTTCACCGCCGTGGTTACTATTCATTACCGGAGATACTGTTCATCAGCCCCAACCAGATTGTTCTTCAGGTTATTTCATGCAACTTTGCCTCTTGGTCAATTTCCTGATTCCTTGCGGATTATCGTTTTTAAAGAGGTGACGACGACTTTGGAAGCCAAGCCGCTTCGGTGCCTGGTTTGCTTTCATTTTCTCATCTCTTTTTTATGAGTTTGCATTGTATTTGATTTGTAATTCACTTGATGGATCCATCCAATACAACTACTGGCTCTTGGGCTGATAAAATCAAGATTACTGATTCGAGTACCCGATGCAAATTGAGTCCGGTTACTCCTAAGAAATCGGGTACAATCCTTGAGATTCCAGATGAGATTGTCGACGAGAATTTAGCCGAATGGCGTAGATGTCTTGTTGGCTTCTTTCTGGGATATGTGATGCCCTTCCATGCTGCACGTTCGATGGCAATGCGAGCATGGAAATCTAGTGGTCTTGAGGACGTCCGTTCCACGGATAAGGGATTTCTCATCTTCCGTTTTAGAACTGAGGATGAGGTACATGCAATCATTGCTCGAGGTCCTTGGATGTTTGG
>SNVD02007618.1:0-29816 GCA_013180625.2 Boswellia sacra
TTTGGGCATACCGTACTGCTTACAAGACACCTATTGGTATGTCTCCGTATAGGTTAGTCTATGGTAAGCCATGACACCTTCCAGTAGAGCTCGAACACAAAGCATGGTGGGCAGTAAAGCTTTGTAACATGGAGATGGATGCTGCTGGAGAACAAAGGAAACTTCAACTGCAAGAATTGGAAGAACTTAGAAATGATGCCTATGAGAATTCCAGAATTTACAAGGAGAGAACTAAGGCATTTCATGATAAACTGATCTCCAGGAAGAATTTTGAAGTGTGACAGAAAGTTCTTTTATTTCATTCTCGCCTCAAGTTATTTCCAGGTAAATTACGATCTCGATGGGTTGGACCTTTTGTTATTACTAATGTTTTTCCCCATGGTGCAGTGGAAATCAAGAGCTTAAAAACGGATAAATTATTCAATGTGAATGGGCACAGGTTGAAGCCTTACTATGAGAATTCAGTGATGCAGGACATCGATGAGGTACCTGTCTACGAGCCAACTTATCTTGATGGGTGAGGACAAATAACGTCAGGCTAAGGACGTTAAACCAAGCGCTTATTGGGAGGCAACCCAATGTTTTTGAAACATAAATAAAAAGAGACAAAGAAAAGAAGGTAGTAACAATCAGTTTTTGTGTTTCGAGGAGATTCCTCTCATGGGCCATTATAATTGATCAGTTTTATCTCTCTTTGCCATCTGTCTCATTTGCTTTGTTGTTTGTTTTTTTACTTTCGTTTGCTCTTGTGTTTTTATTTCTTTTATGTGTCTCTATTTTCTTTTCTTTTCTTTTCTTTTCTTGTGTTTAATTTGATTATTCCGTGCTTCGAGTTCAGTTTTGCAACAGCTTGAGGAAACATCTAAACGGAAGCTGAAGCCATTGCCCGAAGGTTTGAAACGTGCACATCTTAGAGAAGAATAGACTCAATCGCATTATCGGTAATATCTCTCCTTTTTCTTCTCTTCAATGGATGCCGATATCTTTCTGTCGAACCTTCGTAAATATTTTCCTTCACTTCCTCAAAATGCTGTGTTTAAAATTTATAAAGTACGGATGACTAGACTTTGTGCATTGATGCTCCTAAATGTGCCTGCTGATATCCGATGGCTTATCGAAGCCAAGGTGAGATTGTCCGGTGAGCCGGACATTAATCTCGCAAAATACCTGCCTGGTCTAGGAAAAAGCTACTACGCCAAGAGGCGAAGAGCGAAAAGGTTACAAGTATGTTATAAATGTGCTAGATGGAATTGTACCCAGACTTGTCGTTCATTAGGTTTTGCGTCCAGGAATAGAGAAGATAAACTTTCATTTATTAAGAATGGTTTGAGTAATGAGTCGCTGGATAATGTTTTGTTAACTCTCGAGTCACATTCTTGTGGACTTGTTCATCGTGAATTGCTTAATCTATGGACACAATTTCGTGATGAATTGCAGTGTTATAGTCTAGGGAATCTGACTAAAAACGACCCTGTTTGCCAGTTTATAAGAAAACTGGATGGGAAGCAAATCCCCGACTCATAGAATGCGTTTCAGCCGTTACTGGACGTAAAACCAGAGGAAGATGTGAGCCACAATCACAACTACTTGTATATTTGAATGTGTATTGTTGTTGTATAATTTTTTTCTTGTTTCGTTTGATCTGATTATCAATGTTGTTTTTGTGTTGTTGTTGTTTGTTGATTTTGTTTGTTTTAAATTCAAGTTTTCTTCTTGACAAACCATATGACTACCCTATGGCATAAGTACACGTGGGAGACAAGTGTGGAGGTTTTGTCAACCTCCACCGAAAGTGTATCTCTATTTTTTTATGCTTCACGTGGGAGACAAGTGTGGGGGTTTTGTCAACCCCCGCCGAAAGTGTATCTCCATTTTCCATGCTTCACGTGGGAGACAAGTGTGTAGGTTTTGTCAAACCTCGCCGAAAGCATATCTCATTTTTTCAAATCTTGGGGCGATAAATCTGCATCGAGCAACCCCCACCGAAAGTATGTCCCCATGTGTCAAAATTTGAGAGTTTTATGGGTGTATATATACATTCTGCATATTTTCATATGTCATTCCATAACTTGTCTTGCAATTGAAAAGCATAATATCTAACGTGTCTTACACAAGATTAGAGCACTTGTAGAAATGGAGAAAACACCAATTCGGCGATTCCGCAATATATGCATATTTTGCGGATCGCAATTTGGTAAAGATGGAGAGTTTACCACAGCAGCTCTTGATCTTGGTAGGACATTAGCTGCGAGGGGTATTAATTTGATTATGGAGGGGGTAGTCTTGGGTTAATGGGGTGTGTGTCAACAGCTGCATCCCTAGGAGGGAGCAAAGTTCTCGGCATTATCCCTAAACCATTAGCTGTACGAGATATCGTAGGCAACACAATCGGGGAAGAGTTACAGGTCTCTAGTATGCATGAGCGTATTGCACATATGGTTGTTAAGTCCGATGCATTTATAGCTTTGCCGGGTGGTTATGGTACATTAGAGGAGATATTTCAAATCACCTCTTGGGCACAGCTAAACATCCATCGGAAACCCATTGGTTTGTTAAATGTTAATAATTTTTTTGATGGTTTGTTGTCCTTTCTTGATCAAGCTGTAGAAAAAAATTTCATCTCACCGTCAGCAAGGCAAATGCTGGTTACAGCTTCAACTGCAGGGGAGTTAATTGACAAACTACAAGAATTCGTCTATTCGCCTGATCCAACAATGGCTCGGATAAATTGGTTTGGAGAAGGCAACAAAAGGCGTCAACTGGATTTAACCCTCCATCTGTAATCTCTATTTGCTGGTTTGCTTCGTTTTTGTTTGCTTTCTTTTTAGTGTGTTTATTTGAGATTTTTCATGTCATTTCTTTTGAGCTTTTTCAGGTTATTTCTTTCGTCCCAGGTAATATTTTCTAATCTCGGTTTTTAGAGTGGTGGCTTAAAAAGTTCAAGTTCTCTTGAAACGCATTCTGGATCTCTTCAATCCATAATGGCTGAATAAGGAGGCTAACTTCTAAACTTTTTAGACCCATTCTAACTAACTTATTTTTGTTTGCTGACTTGTTGAACTTTGTTATTTTATGAGTGAGTTTAGTTTTGCGTAATTTAGAGTTGTTATGTGTTTTTATCTTTATCAGTTTCGATTCAAAAAAAACAATTGTGGAAAAACCTGAGAATGGCAGAATATGGGGTTTTCTTAACTCTTGAAACGCATTCTCTCTAATAAATCTGTAGTTTGTTTATTTCATGTTGTTTGAAGTGTCTTGTTTCTTGTTTTGTTCTTTCATAATAAAGGTATATAGGCTGGAAACCTTAAGTCTGCGGGCTACTGGTCCTAAGGATTGTTGAAATATACAATCTTGACTCAGGTGTAACAACGCCACGTACCTCTTTTCTTGCATTTTGTGGGTCGATGATAAGATAATGATTGAATTAAGAATAACTCTTGGAAAATGATAAATGATGCATGGATCTGTGTGCTTGAAATGTTTATTGGTTTTCGCTTTGCTTTTGATTCCTTGCGCAACATTGAGCACTGAGCTATTATCACTGAGTTATTTGTTCACTTAGAGAAAGTTTATGTAATTTAAATGTTTCTTCAGATTTCAATGAATTCTAGAACTTGTTTGATGGTCACTCGAGGCGAAATCCTAGACTGTGCAACATTAGGGAAATGATTTAGGCCATCTTTGGACCGTTTGAGCCTTAAGAGCCAACCTTGACTAAAATTGATCCCTAGTTACCCCTTTGAGCCTCTGTAAACCTTTTTCTTTGTTAACTCACTAAAAGATTTCCTAACCTTAATTGAATTTGTTCCAAACAGTTTATCCCTTACCTATGAGCATGTAAATCATTCGCAATTACATTTTGAGCTATGTTCTGGTTTTGGGAAGTTAGAGGAGGTTGGATTATGCCATGAGCAATGCAAGTGAGTTTTATTATGTTTGTAAAAAAAAAAAAAGAGAGAAAAAAAATCTGTACTTATCTTCCACGTACTTAAACATTGAGGACAATGTATTGTTTAAGTGTGGGGGAGTGGAATTGCAGTTAAAAAAAAGAAAAAAAAAGGAAAAAAAAAAGAGTTCTATACCCTTGGGCGTTCTTAAAAAGAATGAAACAACAAAGTGTGGGGTGTAGTTTCTTTTGCTTTCTAAAAAAAAAAAAGAAAAAAGAAAAAAAAAAAAAAGAGAGTTCGAGTGTTCTAAATAAGTTTGGGAGAGTCATTTGATGAATAAGAATGAATTTTTTATGTTATGGGCTTGAGCTCCACATAATATTGAATGATTTTATGTGTTTGTGGGTGATTTGAGCCTAATTATTATCCTTTATCATACCTTCACCCAAGCCAAACGTTACAAGCTTAATAAAGTCCTACTTGATCCTTGGTGTTATGCATGTCTACATTAGTGGAGAGTGACTTGAAAAGCAAGCCTATGGAGTTCATTTATACACACATCTTCAATATTAAATATGATTCATTTTTATGCATAAACTCATCCGGGTTACAAGTGATTAGGTGAGAATGGCTCTACACACACACACTTGAGGAATTGAAGTGAAACGAAACTAATTTTTGAGATAAAATTCTTGATCAAGTGCATTATTTTGAAGTATTCCTTGGGTTATAATTAAGTACAATCTTTGAGGCCTATTTGCAAGTTGAAGCATTTGTGTGTGTTTTAATTTTTCTTTGATTCTGTTTCGGTTTAGTTTTGTTTCGTATCATTTTAGTTGCTCGAGGACTAGCAAAGTCTAAGTGTGGGGGAATTTGATAGGTGTCTATTTATGTATTTCTTTTATATCAATTCGTCCATGTTTCTTTGCTATATTCCTTGGTATTTTTATGTTTTTGTGTGGTTTTGATGTTTGTAGGAGTTTTGGAGCAACTTGCACAAAAATGGAGTAAAACCCTTCATTTTCACCTCTGCTAGTCAGTGATCTTCTCGGATTTAATTGTATTGATATACAATGAACCCGATGACATGTTATATACCGTTGGAAAGCTCTCGAAGTCTATTTTCTGGAGAAATTTACGGTTTATAAATCCATTCAGTGTACCAAAAGTTGTAATCAAAACAGTGTGAGATGTATAGAAATATAATTCCACAAGCCACTGTAGCATGTATAATACGGGATACTGTAGCAAGTCACTGTAGCAGAGTATTTAAACACATTTTAGGGTTTTATTTTCATAACTTGAAGAGGGGAAAACGTGGGAGGAGGCTGCATTTCTGGATTTCTCTCATCCCTTGGAGTTCTTGAAGGAGAAAGAAGATTTTGAAAGAGGAGGAACTACAATTCCAAGAAGATTCATCTACAAAGAAGATTTTCAAAGAATTTGCTAAGTTCTTTCTTTCCTTTTCAATTCTGGAATTTCTCTATATTGTATTTGTTATTCTGATTGAATATGTGTAACTAAATCTGAATTGGTTGAGGGTGATTTCAAAGCCCTTGATATGGATTTTGTGAGTTGATTGTGTAAGAAATTGTTATCCAATTCTCTAATTGAAGTTGCTTGTATTTTCCCATATCTAATGCTTATGATTGCTTACTGATTGTATTTGGAATGGCCAACTGAATATAATCTGTTGTTGTCTATTGCTAGATTAGAAATCTTGATCCGTAATTGTCATGAATTTCCAATCATTAGTAGCAAAATTGTGATCAGAGATTGCAATTGGAAAATACAACCTAGGTTAAATAATCCGAACTTGTGTGATTATTGCTTAGATCAACCTATCTTTCTCATCGTAATGCTTCTATTGAATTAAACTTAGAGAGCTTGTTCTAGGTTGTTTAATGGATAGAGATTAAATAAAGAGCTTGTTTTATTTAACAACAAAGTAAGGAAAGATTGGGATAACAGAGCTTGTTGTTATCTACGGTTGATAACTTCAATGCTGTAATTGGATTACAATTCTATGTTAATTCACAAATTCATATCTTGTGGCAGAGAATGAACTCTTAACCAAGTGTCTCCCATTGATTTTTCATTCAAATTTACTTTCTGTTTTGTTATTCTTTACTTGCATTCTTATTTCATTTAGTAAATCATTCAACAAAAATCCCCCCTGTTTAGTTTATTGTTGCTGGAAATAGCAAATTCAATTAGAATCAATCCTCGTGGGAACGATATCTACTTATCACTTTATTATTTGTGCGACTAGTATACTTACTAGTTTCGAACGCATCAGTGTGTCAATAGCTGCAACCTTGGGAGGGAGCCAAGTTCTTTGCATTATCCCTAAACCATTAGCTATACGACATATCAGAGGCAACACAGTGGGGGAAGAGTTACAGGTCTCAAGCATGTATGAGCGTATTGCACATATGCTTTTTAACTCTGATGCATTTATAGCTTTGCCGGGTGGTTATGGTACATTAGAGGAAATATTTAAAATCATCTTTGGACACAACTAAACATCCATTGAAAACCCATTGGTTTGTTAAATGTCAATAATTTTTTTTATGGTTTGTTTTCTTTTCTGAATCAAGCTATAGAACAAAACTTCATCTCACAGTCAACAAGGCAAATCCTGGTTATAGCTTCAACTATAGAGGAGTTGATTGAAAAACTACAAGAATACGTCCATTCACTTCATCCAGCAACAACTCAGATAGATTGGTTTGCGGAAGGCAGTAAAAAGGTGTAAACTGGATTTGACACTCCACCTGTAATCTTTATCTGTTGGTTTGCTTCACTTTTGTTTGTTTTCTTTTTATTGTGTTTATTTGAGATTTTTCAAGTTATTTCTTTTGACTTTCGGCCGAGCTAATATTTTCTAATCTTGCCATTTAGAATGGTGCCTTAAAAAGTTCAAGTTCTTTTGAAACACATTATGGATCTCTTCAATCTAGAATGGTTGAATAAGAAGTCTAACTTCTGAACTTTTGAGACCCATTCTAACTAACTTGTTTTTGTTTACTGACTGTTGGGTTTTGTTATTTTATAAGGAATTTTAGTTTGATGTAATTTAAAGTTGTTATGTTTTTCTGTCTCTATCAGGTCCGATTCAAAAAAAGTTGTTGAAAAATTGAGAATGGCAAAATATGGGGTTTCTTTAACCCTTGAAACACATTCTACCGAAATAAATTTGTAGTTTGTTTAATTACAATTGTTTGAATATTAAGTGCCCTATGTCTTTTTTTTTCATTCATAATAAAGGTATATCGGCTGGAAACCTTAAGTTTGTGGACTACTGGTCCTAGGGATTATCAAAACATACAATCTTGACTCAGGTCTAACAACGCCACGTACTTCTTTTCTTGCATTTTGTGGGCTGATGATAAGGCGATGATTGAATTGAGAATAACTTTTGAAAAATGGTAAATGATGCATAGATCTATGTGTTTAAATTGTTTATTAGTTTTTGATTCCTTGCACAATATTGAGCACTTGGCCATAATCACTAAGTTATTTGTTTACTTAGAGAAGGTTTATACAATCTAAGTGTTTCTTAAGATTTCAATGAATTCTAGAACTTGTTTGATGGTCACTTGAGGCGAAATCCTTGACTGTATAACATTAGGAAAATGATTTAGGCCATCTTTGGACCGTTTAAGCCTTCTTAGCCAACCCTAAATGAAATTGATCCCTAGTTACCCCTTTGAGTTTATTTAAACCTTTTTTCCTTGTTAACTCACTAAAGATTTCCTAACCTCAAACGAATTTTTCCGAACAGTTTATCCCTTACCTATGATTATGTAGATCATTCACGATTACATTTTGAGTTGCACTATGGTTTGGGGAAGTTAAGGTAGGTTGGGTGGTGTCATGAGTAATGAAAGTGAGTTTCTATTATGTTATCAAAAAAAAAAAAATCTATGCTCTTCTTCCACGTACTTAAACATTGAGGACAATATGTTGTTTAAGAAAGAAAGAGATCTACACCCTTAAGTGTTCCTAAAAAGAATGAAACAACTAAGTGTGAAAGTGTAGTTTCTCCTACTTTATATTAAAAAAAAAGAGATCAAGTGTTGTAATAACCTTGGGTGAGTCACCAAGTGACTTGAAATGAATTTATATTATACGGTTGAGCTCTACATAGTCTTCAATGATTTATGTGTGTGTAGGTGATTTGAGCCAAATTATTATCCTTTATCACACCTTCACCCAAGCCAAACGTTACAAGCTTAATAAAGCCCTACTTGATCCTTAGTATTGTGCTTGTCTATATTAGTAGAGAGTGACTTGAAAAGCAGGCCTATGGAGTTCATTTATGCGCATATCTTCACTATTAAATATGATTCATTTTTATGCATAAACTTATTCGGATTACAAGTGCTTAGGTGAGAATGGCTCTACACATACACACTCGAGGAATTGAAGTGGAGTGAAACTAATCTATGAGATAAAATTTATGATCAAGTGTATAATTTTGAAGTTTTATTTGGGTTATAATTAAGTGCAATCTTTGAGGCCTATTTGCAAATTAGAGCATTTGTTTATTTTGATTCTTTTGTGATTCCGTTTAGATTTAGTTTTATTTCATATCGTTTTAGTTGCTCGAGGACTAGTAAAGTCTAAGTGCAGGGGAATTTGATAGGTATGTATTTATATATTATTTTCATATCAATTTGTCTATTTTTCTTTGCTATATTACTTGATATTTTTATGTTTTGTGTGGTTTTGATGTTTGTAGGAGTTTTGGAGGAGCTTGCACCAAACTAGAGTAAAACCTTTCATTTTCACCTCTACGAGTCAACCAACTTCTCATATTTAATTATATTGATGTACAATGAACCAAATGATGTACTATATACCGTTGGAAAGCTCTAGAAGTCTAGTTTCTAGAGAAATTTATGGTTCATGAATCTATATAGTGTACCAGAAGTTATGATCAAAATGGTATAAGTAGTATAGAATTGTAATTTTACAAATCACTGTAGCATGTTATTATTTGAGGCATTGTAGTGGGGTTATTGTAGCAGAGTATATAAACATATTTTACGTTTTTATTTTCATAACAAGAAGGGAGAGAATGAGTTGGAGGCTACTCTCTTGATTTCTCACATCTCTTGGAGTTCTTTAAGGAGAAAAAAGGCTTACAAAGAGAATAAACTACAATCTTAAGGAGATTCATCTACGGAGAAGATTTTTAAAGGATTTGCTAAGTGTTTCATTTCCTTTTCATTTTCTAGAATTTCTCTATGTTGTATTATATTTATGTTGTGTTTAAATATGTGTAACTAAATCTTATTTGATTAAGGGATATTTGAAAGCCCTCGATATGGTTTTTGTGACTTGATTGTTCAAGAAATTGTTATCCAATTCTCTAATTAAAGTTGCTTGTATTTTCCCATTTTCAATGCTTATGATTGCTTGCTGATTTTATTTGGGTGGCCAACTAAATAGAATCTGGTTGTTGTCTATTACTAGACTAGAAATCTTGATCCGTAATTGTTTTGAATTTGTTATCGTTAGGAGCAAAATTGTGATAGGAGAGTATAGCCTAAGTTAAATAATCGGAGCTTGTGTGTTTATTGCTTAAATCAACCTATATTTCATAGCGTAATGCTTCCATTAATTAAATTTAGAGAGCTTCTTCTAGGTTTTTTAATGGATAGAGATTAAATAAAGAGCTTGTTTTATTTAACAGCAAAGTAAGGAAGGATTGTGGTAACAGAGCTTGTTGTTATCTACAATTGATAATTTCAATGTTGTAATTGGATGACAATTCTATAGTTGAGTCACAAATTCATATCTTGTAGTAAAGAATGATTCCTTAACCAAGTTTTTCTTATTGATTATTTCTCACTCCATTTAACTTTGTGTTTTGTTATTCTTCATTTGTGTTCATATTTTATTTAGTTAATCAATCAAGAAAACCCCCCATGTATTCTATTGTTACTGTCTAATAATAAATTTAATTAAAAAAAATTCTCGTGAAAACGATATCTTACTCATTACTTTATTACGTGTGTGACTACGATACTTGTTAGTTTCAATAGGAAATATAATCAAGAAGATAATCACAATCAAATATACAATCAATACCCCATGATCAAGGGATGTGAATTCCTTATTTATAGTAATGTTAACATTCCCCCTCAAACTCAAGATGGTGTCTTGAAAGCCAAATTGAGTTTGGCAATTAAGAAATTGAATTGTTTGTAAGATAAAGGCTTGGTGAAGATATCAGTTGGCTGATCTTGAGTGTTGATTACATAAAGTTGCGAGTGCTTCTTGTTGGAAAATTTTAATTTTGAATTGAATGAAATTGACATTACAAATTTATTATTTTGTAACATATTATGATTTAATTAGAATTGATTCACAAATTTATTTTGTACATTATGAAAATTGATTTATATTGAATGGAAATGGTAGTGACAACTTTAATTTTGAATTAAATGGATTTGGATGTTACATTTTCCTTGGCTTATATAAGGAGGTCCTCCCTCATTTGTTCAACACTCCAAAAATTAGAGAATTCTCTCTAGCGTGTTCTTTCTTTAGTTTTCTTATGGAGTCTTTTTGTGCCAAAATTTGAGGAATTTCCAGTTCACCTAAGCAAAAGGGTTGTGCTTCTTTTATTGCTCAACATCGTTGTATCCTGGATGACAAACATCATTCTAATCTTCAAGCACTTAGTGGAAGAGACGAATATATTTTAAGGACATTGTGTGATACACAGGCCTCGACGAATAATTCTTATTGATAAATCAAGTGTTCATTAGGTAATTTTAATTTAAAGTTTAATTTAAATAATTAGTATTGTCCTTTATCCTTTTCTATTGCATGTATTTTCTAATAATCTTAAAATATATTTTTACTTTATATAAGGTTTATAACAAGGTTGCTTGTTGAATATATAGATTGCTCTTGCCGTATATTTGTTTTTATATATATAAAAGGATTATTAGAAATTTTATATATATATATTTGTTTGGTGTGGAATTTTGCGGATGAAATTTTATAGTTTGCTAGTATGGACTGGATATTAACTAAATACAGAAGTTCTGTCTAAGGAGATCAGGTTTGAAGAGGAAGCAATTGTGACCCCTCCACGTGTTTCCTAGGAATTTTCTTGTAAAGAAATTCTATCTAGGGAGGTTGAGTTTTAAGTGAAACCTGTTTGTGATCCTTCCGCTCTTTCCTAGCAATTATCTATTAATATATAGCTATTCAGTTGTTCTCAAACTATAGTTTGGTTCAGGAAATTAAAATCTTTTTATTTATTAACTCAAGGTGGCTAATGTTACGACTATTTCTTAACAGCCTAATGTGGCTACTACCCTAGTTGTACTAGTTTCAGTCCCTATGAACCACAGTGAAAAACCAGAGAAATTCAGTAGAATGAATTTCAAGAAATGGCAGCAAAAAATGTTGTTTTACTTGACCACTTTGGATCTAGTGATGTTCTAGACTAAGGATCCACCTAAGCTTAATGAAGATGAGCAAGATGTACAAGTTGTCAATATTGTTAAGGTTTGTAAGCATTTTGAGTTCTTATGTCGTAATGATGTCATGAATGGTTTGACAGGCTTATTATACAATGTCTATATTGAGAAAAAACTGACTAAGGAATTAGAAGAGTCTTTAAAAAAGAAGTATAAGACTAAGGATGCTAGATCCAAAAAGTTTATGCTGGACTACTTTCTTGATTATTAGATGGTAGACATCAAGACTGTGATAAGTGAAGTGCAAGAGATCTACGTGATCATTCATAAGGTACATGCTGAGGGAATGATTTTAAGTGAAACTTTCTAAGCAGCAGTTATGATTGAGAAGTTGCCTTCAACATGTAAGGATTTTAATAATTACCTTAAACACAAGCGAAAGGAGATGAACATGGAAGAGCTTGTAGTCAAACTTCATATCGAAGAAGATAAAAAAGGCCCAAAAAAGAGAAGTTTAACTCATTTAGTAGCAAAGGCTTATATTGTGGAGCATGGTCAAAGCTCCAAGGCAAATAAGAACATGTCAAATAAATTGTCCAAGCTAGGGCCCAAAGGTGGAATTTCAAGAAGTAGAAGTTCCAAAGGAAGTGCTTCAATTGTGATAAGATGGGTTACAAAGCTTCACATTGTCGATTTTTGAAGAAGAAGAAAAATGAAGCAAATGTGGTGGATGACATCACACAAGATGTGTAAGAGATAAGCCTATCTACTATTGTTTCTTAAGTTAATCTAGTTAGGTCCAAACCAAAGGAATGGTGATTGACATTAAAGCTACAAGGCATGTTTGTTTTGACAAGGGCTTATTTACAACATTTGAACCCATTGAGAATGGGGAGAATTTCTTCATGGGTAACTCATCCACTTTTAAGGTACAAGGTCTAGGTAAAGTGGTTTTGAAGATGACCTCTGAGAAGGAGCTGACTCTAAAAAAGTAATGTATGTGCCAAAAATCTGCAAGAGCTTAGTATCTGGTTCATTGCTAAATAAGCATGGATTTGGTACGTTTTTTAGTCAGATAAATTTGTATTGACAAAGGGTGGTATATATGTTGGAAAGGGATATAAGAGTGAGGTTATGTTTAAACTTAATATAATGATTGTAAAGCTTAAAATCAATAAAGCTAGTTCTTTTGATTATTTGATTGAGTCTTCCTTTTTATGGCATGGTAGACTAGGGCATGTAACTTATGATACGTCGCATAAATAATTAACTTAAATCATATTTTTGCTTTCCAAATTGATTCAAAAAAATAAGTGTGAAACTTGCGTTGAGGCAAAATTGACAAAGTCATCTTTCCAAACTATAGAAAGAAATACCGAACCTCTCGATTTGATTCTAACATATCCAAAAAAGAATTATCTCTTAAGTATAAGAGTATCAAAGTAATAAACCTGACCAGACTAGATTTGATCCACAAGAAAAGGGATTTAGTGGTACAAACTACAAGATGAGAAATATGATGTGAATAATTCAAATTAATAACAAGATGATATTAACAAATAAAAGTAAAGATGGTAGGCGGTACAACCGACCATTCAAATGTAAAACAAAAATAAGAGGCGGTAAAACCTACCATAACAAATGAGAGAACAATTTCATAATCAAGAAACGAGAACAAACGAAATACACAAGCAGGGGGAATTAAAACAATAACAATGAAAGCTAAGGTTAGGGGATCCGACCTTGATATATCAAATAAGGATAAACAACCCAATTATAACTTAATTGGAATTCACACATCAAGGAGGTTCCAATCGCAAGGTATGTCATTTAAGCCCATTTTATTTATGTGAATTATATTTGTTTGTTACCAATATTTATACCATTTTTTGTAAATAGGTTCAAGCATCCAATGTACCAATCACCATATGTCTATAACAAATCAAGGTTCTTAACTAGACTTATTTCGGTAAGAGAGAACCATACGACGTCTAGAAAGAATCCAAGCATTTGATGTGCCAAAGCTTGTCTACAATGGATTAAGATCTTCACTTTACGAGTGGTGTCAAGATTGATTAAGAAAATAAATATAAAACATATGAAATAAATAACACAAGATTATGATTTCTAAGAACATATCAATGGGTTAGAAAATATTTATTATTATATCAAGGGTTTCACCGTTTCACCTCAGCAAAAGAGAATTTAGTGGAACATTATGCAAGAAAGAAATGATTTATTAATAATATCAAAAGAACAAAACACAAGAGAGAAAACACAATATTAAGAGATCCCAACCAAGAGCCAAGATGCCTTAATGGGTCACAATTCACCTCCATTTATAGATACATTTAAGGGCAAACTTGCCATATTACAAAGGGACAATTATAAAATATCTTATTAACAATTTGGATCATTATATGCATTGAATTTTGATCACCGATTTGGGCATCGAAATATTTAGAATTTTGATCACATGTCTTCATGAAAGTTGTAGATATTTCTGTCAACTTTTTAGAAAATCTTGAATCATACAATTTGGATTTGTATTTCAAGAGATACGATCAAAATATGGGGACATGGTTAGGTTAGGTTAAGATTACAAACGAGTTTGCTTCAAGTCCATTTTTGGTCCATTAGATGCCCGAATTTCATGATCCTTGTGAAATACAATTTTGTAGACAATTTAATTAGATTTCCACCAAATCAAGATTTGCACCATTCTAATCTATAAATAGAAAGTTATGTCCATTCTACCGAACCTACGACAAAACCTGAAATTAAGACGAAGCTAATTCAAAAGATGCAAAGACTACAAATATACTAAAGTTGAGGAATTTAATGGCACTAGTAGTATAATATGATGAATTAAGCTCTTATTAGACATATGTAAATGTTCATCACACCCCTTAAACTAGCTTGCTGCTAGTCCTTAGCAATTAAAGAATTATTATTTAGTAGTTATTTCTAGAATTTTACATCCATGGTGATCATTATTATATTTTTCTTGATTCTATTCTAATAAAAAACTCTCACCAACTTTTTTAAGACTCATATACCCTTAAGTCAAGATATTAACAAACCTTCTTTTTGTGCTTAGTTGACATATAATTATGATGCTTTTTAAAAAGAAGCCATATCGGTTCTAATATTTGTCAAGCCTAACATCCTCAGGTAGGGGCTATTCATCATTCCTCTTTTTTTTTTTTTTTGAAAAAATGAATCGTTAACCCATGTAACAAGCATTAGGCTAATGACTCCCAAACCAAAGGTATTAGGTGTTAAGACACCCTTGCGAGCTTAACGACTCGGAATGCTGATGCTTTATTTTTTCTTAGAAAATTATGAATAGTGCAATGTTTGATCCCCTTACGTTTTCTCCTTAATCCATGTAGCGAGTTTTGGGCCAATAGCTTTCAAACCAATTGCTCTTAGGGTATTAGGTGTTGAGGCACCCCTCGGGCTTAATTACTCGAATTAAGGATGTTAGAAAACCAAACTTATCCAAAATTGCCTATTTATTTATTTCTTCTTTTTTTTCTGCTTTTTTTGACTTTACCCTTCCTTTGATTGTTATCCTAAATAAAACAAAATAATTCAAATATTGCAACATTTCAATTTGCAACCCACAATCATGCATCAAGGTATGTGTGTGCGTGAAGAAAGGTTCATAAATACTTGCTTAATGAGTACATGAGTAAACAATTTATTAAATAATAAAGTTGTGAGAGTTCATAGATTTGAATAATTAAAAAAAAAAGACATTCTCGTTATAAAATTCAAAAATCAAAACCAAATAATAACAAGTTAGCTAAAATAAGTATGAAAAGTACAAAATCAAGACAAAATAACAAGTTAGTTAGAATACATTTCAAGACTTCAAAGTTGTATCGTTTACTCTACCATTCTTGATCTAATAGACCTAGAATATTTCTCAAGAGAAAATAAACTCTTTACAGAGCTACTTTGAATCTAATTATATATTTTTTTAAAGGAAATGCAAAAAGGACATGAAGAACACAATGAAATAAACACATTCATATCTACTATCCTTTCCCTCCACCCCTAAACTAGTTTAAAACATTGTCCTCAATGTTTAAATGTAGAGAGATAAAGTTTATGAGACATTACCTAATGCTTTAGTTATTCAAAAGAAACAATCCGAAAGACATAATTAAATGTAAAATAAAACGAGCGGAAAGAAAAATTACAAATGAAACGTCAAATCCAATTTGCACTTATTACTGTGTCCTGGCCAATTAATTTGAGTTGTTGCTGCGTTAGGTTCATAGTCAATTGCTTGTAGTTTGTTGAGCAATTCATCAGCAGTAGTGGCAGAAATAAGGATCCGTTGCATTGAATGTGGGATAAAATTATGCACTACAGCTTCATCAACAAAACGTAGTAAAGGATCAAAAAAATTATTAATATTCAATAAACTTATGGATTTCTAATGGGGATTTAGTTGTGCCCAAGAGGCAATTTGAAAAATTTCTTTGAAAGTACCAAAGCCACATGGTAAAGCAATAAAGACATCCAAATTGATAAGCATGATGCCATGCATTCATTCATACATGAGACCCTTAACTATTGCCTAATTGTTCTCCTAGTGATGTTTTCTATAACTAAAACTCTAGGAATAACATCTAAAACTTGACTACCTCCTAAGAATGTAGCTGTTGACACATAAAACATTAACCCAAGGCTAAGTCCTCCATAAACCAAATGGATCTTTCTCTCAACTAATAGTCTACCAAGATAGTTTGCTACTTCTACAAACTCTCCCCTTTTTTCAGGTCGAGATCCACAGAATATACAAATATTTTAGATTTGATGAGTTGGGATTCCTTCTATGTCTAAACAACTCTCTAACTATATGTAAAAATGAGAACAAGAGATGTCTTCTTTATGGAGTGCAAAAAGATATTGCAATGATAACACTTATATAGGTAGCTCAGTTGTTTGTTGAAAAAGTTTGAAAATAAGACATAGAAATTCAAAAATGGCAAAAATAAAAATTGTAACATACATGCATAATTCAACTGAAAGATGAAGACATAAATTCAAAAACGATAGCAAAAATTCAAAAATGATAGGAAAAATTCAAAAATGACAGCGCACATGCATATATACAAGTAGTTGTGACTACCTTCCATTGGTTTTATGTCCAGAAACGACTTAAACACCTTCTATGAGTTAGGGATACGCTTGCCATCCAATTTTCTTATAAATTGGCAAACAGGATCGTTTTGAGTCAGAATCTTAGACTATATTATGCATGGTCTCCTCAAAATTGGATCCATAGCTTTAAGATTTCACGTTGCACAATTCCACAATGATGCGTATTATCCAAAGGCTCCCTTCTCAGACCATTCTTGATGAATTGAAGCTTATCCTCTTGATTGTTAGACACAAATCCGAAAGAGCAATAACATTGGTTACAAGTCCATCTTGCACATTTGTAACAGACTTGTAATCTTTTCACTCTTCGCTTTTTGGAATAAGAGCTTCTTCCGAAACTTGGCATATGAGAAACAAAACCATCTAGAGATTCACAAAATAAGCAGACCTTGGCTCTAATTAACCATCTTAAATCAGTAGGAATACCCTTGAGCATCAACATCCTCAGTCTTTCTACTTGTGCTTTGTAAATTTTAAGCAAATCATTTTGAGGAAGAGAGCAAAAACGTGTTTTTAGATTTGAGAGAATGGTATCAATTTGAAAAGAAAAGGAGAGAAAAGAAAAGAAAATGAATGCTGGATGAGCAATGATTTTTAGGGAACTAAAAAAATGACTTTAAAAGGCACAGAGTACCGTATCTGCCACCTTGACTGGGAAACAAAATAAAATAAAAACACACAACAGAAATAAAAGCACACAAACAAATAAAAGCAAAATAAAAATGATAGCAAAAATGAAAATATGGTACAGACAAATAAAACCTAATCAATTGTGATAGACAAGGGCCAAAAGAGGAATCTCTTTGAAAGCAAGTTACCACGATAAAATATATGCCATTAAGATGGTACCTCCTGTTCTTGTTTACTTGCGAGAATGGAAGAAGTTACCACTAATTGAGTTTGTCCCTCTTTGAGATATTCATTCTTTAGTATGGATGTTTCTTCCCGCCTTTTTTCAAGACATGGCTCCCAACCCTTACTCTCCTTCACCTGGACAAAATCAAGTAGTGAATGTTTTTTTAGAAAAAATGGGCTCTAGTTGCATACTTGATTTAGATGCACTGGTTAAACAAGTTTATGAAGGACTAGAAAATTTTCCATTTTCAATACAGTCTTCCACACTAGTTTTAGTCCCATTAGCTTTCTCACATCATGCTTGAAAAATTCATCAATTTCAAAATTTTGGTTAAGTTTAATTTCATGATGAAATGAGGGCACAGGTGAAGATTCAGTCTTTTCCTTGTTAGGTGTAGGTTTATTGACTCCTTTCTTACCCTTTGGGATTGATTCATCATCTTTCTCACAAGGTTTAAGAATGTGTTCTTTATCAACCTTACCATCGTGAAGAGTAATAATCGAATCTTGCTCTAGATATTGGCCACTTGAACTACTCACATGTGGTTTGATGGGGTTGGGCTCTAGTTGAGATGCAAACTCACTTTTCTCATGAATGCTAAGTGCAAATGCAAGTTTTTCAAAAGTCTCACTCAACTCTGCCACGGTTTGAGTAGTCTGACTATTAAAGGCCTCTTGTTTTAAAATAAATCAATGCAATATTTCTTCAAGATCCTCATAAGGTGCGTGATCATGAGATTTTTGAAAATTTTGATATGGTTGAAAAGGAGATTGGGAAGATTGCGCATTATTATCATTCCTCCAAGCAAAATTTGAGTGATTTTTCCATCTAAAATTATAGGTTTGTGAGTAAGGATTTGGATTTGACCTTTGGAAAGTGTTTAAAATATTGGTTTGTTCATGGAGACATTTCCTAAAGGTAAGCACAATTGGGCAATCATCCATAGGATGATAACTAGTCTTGCAAATGTGACAAACAATTTCTTGCATAGAGCACATTTCTAAATCCTTGACTTTTCTAGCTAGAGATGCAATTTTAGCATGAAGATCTAGATTCTCCCTAAGGTTATAAATGCCTGTACTAGATGTTCTTGATACCTCATAGGTGCCAACATTGTCCCAATTTTTGGGTATTTTTTCGCTAGTAAGTCTAGGTAATCAATGGGTTAGAAAATTCTTATTCTTATATCAAGGGTTTCACCGTTTCACCTTAGCAAGAGAGAATTTAGTGGAATATTATGCACGAAAGAAAATAAATTGCAAGAAGAAAATGATTTATTAATAATATCAAAAGAGCAAAACACAAGAAAGAAAACACAATAGTAAAAGATCCCAGCCAAAAGCCAAGATACCCTAATGGGTCACAATTCACCTCTATTTGTAGATAAATTTAAGGAAAAACTTGTCAAATTACAAAGGGACAATTGTAAAATATCTTGCTGAAAATTTGGATCATCATGTGCATCGATTTTGTTCACCAATTTTGGCACCCAAATATTTAGAATTTTGATTACATATCTTCATGAAAATTGTAGATATTTATCTCAGTTTTCTAGAAAATCTTGAATCATACAATTTGGATTCATATTTCAAGAGATACAATCCAAATACAGTGAAATGGTCAAGCTAGGCTGAAACCACATATGAGTTTGCTTCAAGCCCATTTTGGTCCATTAGACGCCCGAATTTCATAATCCTTATGAAATACAATTTTGTAGGCAATTCAGTCAGCTTTCCACTAAATCAAGATTTGCACCATTCTGATCAATAAATAGAAAATTATGTCTATTCTACTGAACTTGCAACAAAAACTAAAATTAAGATGAAGCTAATTCAAAAAATGCAAAGACTACAAATATGCTCAAGTTAAGAAATTTAACTATACTATTGGTGTAATATGATGAATTAAACTCTTCTTAAACATACACATTTAAGTGTTCACTAGATTCACAGTGATATTTGTGATTTAAAATTTGTTCAAACAAATGGTGGCAATAACTATTTTATTACTTTTGTTAATGATAGCACAAAATACTCTTATGTGTATTTATTGATAAGCAAGGATGAAGTAATGGAGAAGTTTATTCTCTATAGGAGTGAGATTGAAAATCAACTTAATAAGAAGATTAAGGTGATTAGAAGTTACCGTGGTGGAGAGAATGAATCACCTTTTGGTGAGTTCTATGCACAACACGAAATAATATATGAGGTCACGCCACCTTATTCACCTCAGTTAAATGGAGTTGTTAAGCGTAAAAATCGTACCTTGAAAGAAATGGTGACTGCAATGTTGTTAAGTCCTAGGTTACCTCAGAACATGTGGGGGGAAGTTGTTTTATCAACTAGTTACCTTTAAAATAGGGTACCCCACAAGAGAGATGAAAAGATGCCTTATAAATTGTAAAGAAGGAAAGCCTTCTTACAAATATTTATGAGTGTGTGGGTGTCTTGCTAAAGTGGTGGTACCTACACTTGAGAAGGTAAAAGTAGGTCCAAAAATAGTTGATCATTTTCATAGGATATGCTCATAATAGTAGTACTTATTGGTTTCTTATGTATAAGTCATAAACCCCAGACATACACAAAAACACAATAATAGAATCGAGAAATGATTTTTTAACATGAATTTCCATATAAATTCAAAGACGGACAAAGTTCATCTAAATGAACTTATGAAGCTATCACTGAGGATAGTCATGACTATGAACAAGTTGTTGAAGATGAGCCTAGACTTATTAAAAGAGCAAGAGTAGAAAAATCCTTTAGTTTGGATTTTTTGGTTTCTATGTTAGAAAATGAACCTCAAGGCTTTAAAAAACCAGTGAACTCTTTAGAGGGACTTTTGTGAAACAAAGCCATTAAGAGAGATTAATTCCATAATGCAAAACCATACGTGGGAAGTCTTAGATCTTCGTCCTGGATGCAAGCCACTAGGTTCTAAATGGATTTTTAGGAGAAAAATGAAAGCAGATAGATTAATTGATAAGTATAAAGCTAGATTTGTTATCAAAAGTTATAGGTAACGAGAAGGCTATGATTACTCTAATACATATTCTCTTGTGACAAGAATAAATTCCATGAGGATGATACTTGCAATTCCCACTTTGTGGAATCTTGACGCACACCAAATGGATGTGAAGACAACCTCTCTTAATGGTGATTTAGATGAAGAGATCTTTATAGAATAACCCAAGGGTTTTTGTTGCTCTTGGATAGGAAAAGAAAGTCCACAGATTGGTAAAGTCTCTATACGACTTAAAGCAAACACCAAAGCAATGGCATTAAAAGTTTGACAGTTTATGCTTGCAAATGGGTTTAAAAACAATGAGTGTGACAAATGTGTCTGTGTCAAAGACGCTGAAAATCGCTATGTCATTTTGTGTTTTGATGTGGATGACATTCTCATTGTTGGTGGTAATGATAAAATGATCAAATCTACCAAAAATATTTTGAATTCAAAAGTTAACGTTAAATATATGGGTCTGACTGATGTAATTTTAGGAATTAAAATTATAAGGACTTCTGATAGACTCATATTTAGTCAGTCACACTATGTGGACAAGATTTTAGAGAAATTCAATAAAGAAGATTCCAGAATGTGCAAAACACCGATTAACATGAGTCAACACTTGTTTAAGAACAAAGATGAGAATGTTTTTCAAGTAAAATACTCTAGAGTGATTGGTAGTCTAATATACTTGATGAGTTGTACAAGGCTCGATATAGCCTACACAGTCAATGAACTGAGTAGATACACGAGTAATCTAAATGCTGAGTATAGGATAGGTATTGTGAAAGTACTTAGGTACTTATTATGTACTCATAGCTATGGATTACATTATACTAGATATCCTACAGTGTTAGAAGGATACAGTGACGCAAATTGGATCTCTGATATAAAAGACACGAAGTCTACTGTTGGGTATGTGTTCACATAGCTAGAGCTATTGTATCATGGAAATCTTCTAAACAAATGGTTATAGCATGATCTACAATGGAGTTTGAGTTTATAACTTTAGACAAATGTGGTGAAGAGGTAGAATGGCCACGTCATTTCTTAGAAGATATTCCAGATTGGTCGAGGCCCATGCCACCAATATGTATACATTATGATAGTCAATTTGCTATTAGATGGGCACAGAGTAACATGTACAATGGTAAGTCTAGACATATTCACACTACAAGAAAAATAAGATATGACAACATGTATTTCGCAACGCGCAGAAATGCACGTTGTTGAATGATGTTTTTCGCAACGTGCATTTCTTGCGTGTTGCGAAAAACTGATTAAGTTAGTTTTTAGCAACGCGCATGGAAGGCGTGTTGCCAAAAATTACATTTCGCAACGTGCAGAATGTCTTAATTTATTTTTTTAATTTTTTTTAGCTTATTAGAATTTTTAATCTTTGAAATAATTCGAAGTTAAAATTTACATAAAACTATAGTAATTTCATTTATTTATTTAAATAAATATTAAGAAATTAAAGTATCAAGATAAATATTTCATTTATTTATTTAAATCATTATTATTAAAGTTTAATAAGCAAGATATGTATATAAAATTTAAAAATAAATATCATGTAATTAATGTTTTACGAAATAAGAAATAAATTTTAATTTTAATTCATTAGAAAATAAATTTTTTAAACAAAAATTTTAAAAAATAAATAAAATTAATGCCAATTTTGAAAGTTAAGGAAATGAATTGATATTTATTTCAAAACACTTATGAATTGGGAACATAAAAAAATTAATGTTAAATAATATTTTTCGTGATTAAATAGTAAGTCATTAAAATTTAAAATTAAAAAATAAGAATAAAAAAATGTACATCTAAAACTGCTTTGTTTGATAATTTGGTTTTTCTAAATCCATTAAAACGAAGTTGTTTTAATCGAAAAGAGGAAACAAAAAAATGAGGTCAAAATCAATCTACATATCATCGTCTTTCCTTTCCAAACCATTCTCTCTCCCTCCCCTACACCGATCAATCTGCATATCCATCTGCATATCATCTTCAATCATTTTGGGGGGAAGCTTCATTTAGGTTATATGCAACTCCGTGATAAATTACAAGAGCTTCAGGAAGAGAGAAACAAGAGTCGCAGAGATCAATATGATGACAGAAGATCAAAGGAATGAAGTAAGGATCGTGACGGGGGAGCGACTAGGGATCGTGACAGGGAAGCGAGTCGGGATCGTGATCACGGCTGAAGCCGTGACCGGGGGAGGGATTATGATCGTGGTAGCCAGGATCGTGATAGGTATTATGAAAGAGATCGTGGATATGATCGAAAGGGTGATTGGGATTCAGATCATCATCACAGTTATGATTCAAGAAGTCGCCATCGATCCCACTCTCGTTCAAAGGAATTATGTTTAAGAGGTATACGTTATACTGTTTTAGAATTACTTTGATGTCTTATTGTTATTTTGAATTGCCAGAGTACTGTCTTGTACCTTTTAGAATTTCAAAAAAATTGTTGGTGGTCGGAGGAGAAGAGATGAGCTTCTGTTGCAGAGGAACTGGACTTGAAGATGATGAGAATGAAGACTAAAACGACCAAACTGTCACAGTCACAGATGATGAATCGCAGCATGGCAAGTGGCAGACCTGGATATCTTGAAGATGTAGAGAAAAATGCAAGTAAATTTGTTTATTGCCTAATTTAGATGTATTTGTGAGTCTATCAATTGCTTAAATTAGATGTATTATAGTCGATGGAGATGTAAAGCTACAGAGAAAAATGCAAGTAAATTTGGATTTAATTTACATTTTGATTATGGTATTGGTAGGATTTGTGAGTCTCATTAGTTTTATGAATATGTTTGTGAAGTTGAGAAGAGTTCAAAAGTATGTTGAAACTCTGGATATGTTAAAGATTAAGAATTTTTTGCCAAGCAGCAATGGAGTCCAAACTCCAATGAAGAGTCAACAAAGGTATTTAAATGGGCAAAGATTAGCACCAATTCAGGAGCAGCCACCAATGCATTCTAACGGGCAAAGACTCACTCCAATTCAGGAACAGCAAGCAAGGCATTCTTTCAAACATTTGTCAATATATCAACAATACCAGCAACAATAGCAGCAGTAGCAGCAATCAAAGAATTCAGGACCGATTGTCGTTCATTCTTTTTTTGAGAAATGATTAGTAAGAAAAATGTTAATCTGTTTTTCATTTTTTCTTCTTTTAACTTTGTTGTCTTTGAATTCATTTGTATGGTTCTTCTCTTGGTAAAGACGTTTATTTTAGATTTGTTTATGATGATGTTGGGTTTGAAAGCTTTATTTTAGATGGAGGATAGGTGTACTTTGGAATCTAGTAATCCCAATTGAAAATTGCTGCAGCTTGCCTCTTTTTTTCTATCTCAAGAAGCTTCAAAACACAACCATAATCCTATATGACAAAAAAAAAAAAAGTAAAGCCTTGACTAATGTTTGGTTTTTCTTTCTGGGTATTTTGTTTTATAGGTTGAGAATAGCAAAGCCTTGCTTGAAGTTAAAGTAAAGTCGATTTCTACGTTCAAGATTTCAAATTTTTGCTTGTTTGTCTACTTTTGGATGATGGGTTGTTTTGATAACGGAAAACCAGAATCTCTTTTGAGTGTTCTGTTTAGAAATTGGTTTGTGTTTAACGTTTGTTACTTGTTTAGCTATGAGCAGACCCGATTTTTTATTTAGCAGCAGCAACTACTTATAATAGGATAGAGATGAGGAATGCTGACAAACTGAGTGCATCGGGCGTACACAGTCAGGATTTTGTGATATGGTCTCTGCTGCTACATCAAGATATGCTAATAAAAAAAGTTAAAAAAAAGGAGCTTCAGGTTATGGTGTGCTTAGCTGTGATATTATTTATTTCTTTGAAGCTGATTTTATGGTGTGGTTTTGTGTTGTGTTGCAGGTATGGAGGAGAGAGGCTATGGGGGTGATAAGAGGATGTGTAAAGAGAGTGAAAAAAAGGAGCTTCAGTCTATGTGATTGGCTTATCTTCATCCATCAAGTTGCTTGAAGAAGATGATTACCATAAAACAATACATCTCAAATTTAATTATGTTATATTTATTTTCATTTTCTTTAAATCATTTTGGATTGTATGATATATTTGTTACAAGTACTTGTATTTTTAACATTTGTGATAATATTTATTGTAATATAAATTTGTACTTCTATTATAAATTATGTTTTCTTGAATAATTTGTATAGTAATTTGTGTGATTAAAAATGAATAGGTATTATCAATTAACAAAAAAGACATTTAATTATAAATATAATATTTTTTGCAACAAATAAATGGCAATGAGCAGTGGTTAGATATCACAGAACTTTTAGCAACACGCAATGTGTGTTGTGTTGCTAAAACTTTTACTATTTGACATTGAGACATATAGCAACATGCATTGCATGTTGCTAAAGCTATTTTACTATTTCAGTTTTCGCAACGTGCAATGCATGTTGTTGAAACTCTATTGCTATTAGACATTGAGACATACAACAACATGCATTGCGTGTTGCTAAAACTATTTTACTGTTTGAATTTTTGCAACACGCAATGCGCGTTGCCAAAAGCTATTTCGCAACGTGCAGAACCCCATTTTGCAACGTGCACGTGTGTGTTGCAAAAAGTAAGAGACTTTTCGCAGCAGCAAGAACAGCAACGCGCGCTTGTGCGTTGCGAAAGCCTTTTAGCAACGCAAAATGCGCGTTGCCGTAGCCTGTTTTTCTTGTAGTGTAATTGAGGACATAATTTATAAGGCAACTACTCTCAACTGGAGTTATCACTATAGACTAAGTAAAGTCAAGAGTAACCTTGCAAATTCGCTAACCAAAGGGTTAAATCGAGAGCTAATTGATAAGCCATCTAGAGGAATGGGGCTGAAGCCCACGAAACAATAAATCAATACAAAGGAAAACCAACCTAGTTGACTAGAGATCCCAAGATCTAGGTTCAAAGGGATAACTTAATTGTAAAGACTTAGATAGATCACTGTGAGGGTAACCTCTTGTCTATTCCTATGATGAAAAAAGTAATGTCTGTAAGAAAAAAAGGTTAAGCATTGCTTTTAATGATTCTTATATGTTGAAAATTGGAGCGGAGTAATGCGGCTTACTCTTCAATAATAAATCACTTATGTGAGAATGAAGTGGGGCCACTTCTAAAAGAATTGTTTAGGGCTTAATTCTTAAGAAATTCTCGCAAAACCACGGTATGTTTATGGTCAAAACGAGCATAATAATGAGAACTGGAATTTCTTAGAAAGATTCCGAGGTGGAGTATATTATCATTTACATAAACGACAAAACAACTCAAGGATATCGTGTCTACTGATTTGTTAGTAAAGTAAATATGTTTTCATAAGGGAAGGTTCAAAGGTTAACACCTACCTATCCTATGTAGGTTTCGATCGTTGAACTCTATCATTTATTTTTAATCAATTTCATTCATGTGGGGGATCGTTAGAAAATTTTAATTTCAAATCATTTGATGTTACAAATTTATTGTTTTGTAACTTATTGTGATTTAATTGGAGTTGACTTACAAATATATTTTGTAACTTATGAAAATTGATTTGTATTGAATGGAAATGGTAGTTACAAATTTACTATTGAATAAATGGATTTGGATGTTACATTTTCCTTGGCCTATATAAGGAGGTCCTCCTTCATTTATTCAACACTCCAAAAATTAGAGAATTCTCTCTAGCTTGTTCCTTCTTTAGTTTTCTTAAGGAGTACTCTTTGTGTAATAGAGTTTAGAGAATTTCTAGTTCACCTGAACAAAAAAGTTGTGCTTCTCTTGTTGCTCAATGTCGTTGTATCCGGGAAAACAGATGCTGTTCTAATCTTCAAGCACTTAGTACAGGAAGCAAATCTATTTTAGGAACACTGTGTGATACACAGGCCTTGATGGATAATTCTTGTTGATAAACCAAGTGTTCATTCGGTAATTTTAATTTAAAGTTAATTTAAATTATTATTATTGTCTTTTATCCTTATATATTGCATGTACTTTCTAACACTTGTTCTATAGACGATGATGAACAAAATGACAATCAATCTCAATATGTTTTTGATAGGTGTCTATTTATGTATTACTTTTATATCAATTCGTCCATGTTTCTTTGCTATATTCCGTGGTATTTTTATGTTTTTGTGTGTTTTGATGTTTGTAGGAGTTTTGGAGCAACTTGCACAAAAATGGAGTAAAACCCTTCATTTTCACCTCTGCTAGTCAGTGATCTTCTCGGATTTAATTGTATTGATATACAATGAACCCGATGACATATTATATACCGTTGGAAAGCTCTCGAAGTCTATTTTCTGGAGAAATTTACGGTTTATAAATCCATTCAGTGTACCAAAAGTTGTAATCAAAACAGTGTGAGATGTATAGAAATATAATTCCACAAGTCACTGTAGCATGTATAATACGGGGCACTGTAGCAAGTCACTGTAGCAGAGTATTTAAACACATTTTAGGTTTTATTTTCACAACTTGAAGAGGGGAGAACGTGGTGGAGGCTGAAGCTCTGGAATTCTTTCATCTCTTGGAGTTCTTGAAGGAGAAAGGAAGCTTGGAAAGAGGAAGAACTACAATCCAAAGAGAATTACATCAAATTTGCTAAGGTTTTCCCTTCCCTTTCATTTTCTGGAATGTCTCCATGTTGTATTGTATTTACCACGTTCTTAAACATGTGTAACTGAATCTGAATTGGTTGAGGGTGATTTCAAAGCCCTTGATATGGTTTTTGTGAGTTGATTGTGCAATAAGTTGTTATCCAATTCTCTAATTGAAGTTGCTTGTATTTTCCCATATCTAATGCTTATGATTGCTTGCTGAGTGTATTTGGAATGGCCAACTGAATATAATCTGGTTGTTGTCTATTGCTAGAGTAGAAATCTTGATCCGTAATTGTCTTGAATTTCTAATCCTTAGTAGCAAAATTGTGATCAGAGATTGCAATTGGAGAATACAACCTAAGTTAAATAATCCGAGCTTGTGTGTTTATTGCTTATATCAACCTATCTTTCTTATCGTAATGCATCCATTGAATTAAATTTAGAGAGCTTGTTCTAGGTTGTTTAATGGATAGAGATTAAGTAAAGAGCCTATTTTATTTAACAACAAAGTAAGGAAAGATTGGGATAAAAGAGCTTGTTGTTATCTACGGTTGATAACTTCAATGCTATAATTGGATGACAATTCTACGATTAATTCGCAAATCCATATCTTGTGGTAGAGAATGATCCCTTAATCAGCTTTCTCTCATTGATTTTTCATTCGAATTAACTTTTTGTTTTGTTATTCTTTGTTTGCATTATTATTTCACTTAGTTAATCAATCAACAAATCCCCCCTGTTTAGTTTATTGTTGCTGGAAATAACAAATTCAATTAGAATCAATCCTCGTGGGAACGATATCTTACTTATCACTTTATTACTTGTGCGACTAGTATACTTGCTAGTTTCGAACGCATCAAGTTTTTGGCGCCGTTGCCGGGGATTGATTTTCTAATCGATTTGTTATTTTGTTTTCATTGTTGATTCATATTTTCTTTGTTTTCTTTTCTGATTGTTTGTGTTTAGACAACATGGCAGTAAACTTCTATCAATTCAGTAGCAGATTTTAGCCACAAGTACCATGGAGAGTAAATGAGGTAAGCACTCCGAACATTGAACAACAACTTTCTGAGCTAACCTCTCTTGTGAAAAACATGGTTGTAGGAGATATGCAAAAATCTTATGAATGTGGGATATATACGATGGAGCATCCAATCGACATGTATCCAACTTTACAAGAAGAATATATGGAACAAGCCAATGCCATGGGTGGATTCCAGGACAAACGAGGCAATGGTATGATCCTTTCTCTAGCACTTACAATGCTGGATGGGAAGATCAACATAATTTCAGTTACTGGAATCATCAACCAATCACTCCAAAATGTGATACCAAATCGGCCACAATGTTTCAATCAACCTAGAATGCAGCAACCATTTCAAATGCAACCACCACCAATGCCACATCCAGCACCGCAACCAGCTTCGCAAAACTCAGGTATGTCTCTCGAAGATATTGTTAATGCACTTGCCACTAACACAATGCAATTCCAGCAGGAAACTGGGGCAAGTATCCAAAACATGGCAAATCAAATGGGACAATTGGCTACTAGCATGAGCAAATTCGAGGGCCAAGACTCAAAAAAAATTATCTTCTCAAACGGTGATCAATCCAAGTGAGACTGCTAGTGCGATAACTTTGCAAAGTGAAGAGCAATTAGATGTCTTGCCGAGAAAATCACAAACTGATGAAAGAGATGACACCACATCCACCATGAACAAAAACATTGACTTCTCAGGTAAATCCTATAACTCCCATTCCTTCATATGTTACTCCTCCACTTTTTCCTAGTAGATTTGCAAAATCGAAGAAGGAGGAACAAGAACAGGAAATCCTGGAAATTTTTCGCAAGATCGAGGTAAATATACCACTTCTGGATGCTATCAAGCAATTACCTCGTTATGCAAAATTTCTCAAGGAGTTATGCACCAACAAGAGAAAGTTGAAAGGAAATGAAAAGGTAAGTGTGGGGAAAAATGTTTCAACTATTTTACAAAGAAAAATTCCTTCAAAATACAAAGATTCAGGTACGTTCACCATTACATGCACCATTGGTAAAACTAAGTTTGAAAGAGCTACGTTAGATTTAGAAGCATTTATTAACATCATGCCTATATTCTATTTATGCTTCTTTAAATCTTGGGACCTTTTGCGGAAACTGATTATTATCCATTCACTTACAAAGTGTTGTGGAAGATGTGCTGTGGGGCAGGTGAATCAATGTTTTCCCAGCAAACTTCTATGTACTTGAAATAGAGGATGAGACCTCCCCTAATCCAACACCGATTTTCTTTTAGGGAGACCATTCTTGAAACTGCTAACACCACGATTGATGTTCAATGATGGCACTCTGACCATGAAGAGTTTGATGGCAAGGTGATGTGTTTTTATATTTTTATGGAATGAGGTACTCTAATGACTTACATTCTGTTTTTGCAGTTGACGTTATTGATTATTTGCCACAACAATGTTTTGAGTTAACTCGCAAGAATGTAGTGGATGTTGCTATTAGTGAACACATAAGGATAGAAAGTTTCAAAGAACCAAGAAAGCTGATACAAGTGTCTAAAGAAGTGGATGAAGCTGTGACAAGCTTGGATGAGACTATAGCTATCACCACAAATAGGTATGATGTTTCGTACATTGAATTGCATTTATCTAATGAGAAACTTCTTCCTTCTGTGATGAAAGCCAATACCTTGGAGCTTAAGTCACTTCCAGCTCATTTGAATTATGGATTCTTGGGTGAGAATGATACTTTGCGAGTTACAATGGAAATGGGCCTTGCACGAATACAAGAAGATAAACTCGTCCGAGTACTTA
>SNVD02007620.1:0-29153 GCA_013180625.2 Boswellia sacra
TCCGTGATGAAAGCCCCTGCCTTGGAGCTTAAGCCTCTTCCAGATCATTTGAAGCATGTATTCCTAGGTGAGAAAGATACTTTGCCAATCATAATAGCAAAGGTTCTTGCACCATTACAAGAAGAGAAACTCATCCGAGTGCTCCGAGATCACAAAACGGCCAGTGGGTGGATAGTCGCTGACATCAAAGGTATTAGTCCAGCCGTATGCATGCACCGCATCTTGTTAGAAGAGGGATCCAAGCCCACTAGAGAAGCACAGCGAAGGTTGAATCCTCCCATGATGGAAGTTGTCAAGAAAAAAAATCCTGAAATTGTTAGATGTGGGTGTGATTTATCTAATTTCGGACAGCAAGTGGGTGAGTCCAGTCCAAGTTGTTCCGAAGAAATCTGGTGTTACAGTGGTTAAGAATGATAATAATGAGCTAGTTCCCACTCGTATCCAAACCGGGTGGCGAGTTTGTATTGATTATCGAAAGCTCAATTCTGCAACTCGCAAGGATCACTTTCCTTTGCCATTCATTGATCAAATGCTGGAGAGATTAGTAGGTCATTCTCATTATTGTTTTCTTGATGACTATTCAGGATATAATCAGATTGTCATTGCCCCTAAGGATCAAGAGAAAACTACATTCACATGCCCAATCGGTACATTTGCCTATCGACGCATGCCATTCGGTCTTTGCAATGCCCCTGCCACTTTCCAAAGGTGTATGGTAAGTATTTTCTCTGATTATGTTGAGAACATTATTGAGGTATTTATGGATGACTTTAGTGTTTTTGGTGATTCTTTTGATAAATGCCTTGACAACCTTACCCTAATACTTCAAAGATGTATAGAAACTAACCTTGTTCTGAATTGGGAGAAATGTCATTTTATGGTAGATCAGGGTATAGTTTTGGGACATGTTATTTCTGCTAAGGGTATAGAGTTTGATAAATCCAAGATAGATCTTATATGTTCCTTACCACCTCCCACAAGTGTGCGGGATATTCGTTCGTTTTTTGGTCATACAGGTTTTTATCGTAGATTCATCAAAGATTTCTCAAAGATAGCATTGCCCCTATGCAGATTATTACAAAATGATGTGGCCTTTGAATTTGATGAGAAATGCAAAGAGGCATTTGAGAAACTGAAGAAACTCTTGACTTCGGCTCCAGTAATCCAATCTCCGAATTGGGATCATCCATTTGAGATCATGTGCGATGCAAGTGACTACGCTGTGGGTGCCGTTTTGGATCAACAAATTGGCAGAATTTCACATGCCATTTACTACGCATCTCAGACTTTAAATGATGCTCAACTTAATTATTCTACCACTGAGAAAGAGTTGCTAGCAGTTATTTTTGCTTTAGAAAAGTTTCGATCTTATTTGATTTGTACTAAAGTAACCGTTTATTCTGATCATGCAGCTTTGAGGTACTTGCTCACAAAGAAAGATGCAAAACCAAGGCTTATCAGGTGGATACTCCTTTTACAGGAATTTGACTTGGAGATCAAAGATAAGAAGGGAAGTGAAACTTAGTTGCAGACCATCTCAGTCGCATCTGTCCATTGATAAAGACTGCACTTGCCATTTACAAGACACATCTTGGTATGATCCCCTCCGTAATGTTAGTCTATGGTAACGCCATGTCCACCATTCCGATAAGAGCGCCGAACACAAGCTGGTGGGCAGTAAAGCTTTGTAACATGGAGATGGATGCTGCTGGAGCACAAAGGAAGCTTCAACTGCAAGAATTGGAAGAACTTAGAAATGATGCCTATGAGAATTCCAGAATTTACAAGGAGAGAACTAAGGCATTTCATGATAAAATGATCTCCATGAAGAATTTTGAAGTGGGACAGAAAGTTCTTTTATTTCATTCTCGCCTCAAGTTATTTCCAAGTAAATTACGATCTCGATGGGTTGGACCTTTTGTTATTACTAATGTTTTTCCCCATAGTGCAGTGGAAATCAAGAGCTTAAAAACGGATAAAGTATTCAAGGTGAATGGGCACAGGTTGAAGCCTTACTATGAGAATTCAGTGATGCAGGACATCGATGAGGTACCTCTCTACGAGCCAACTTATCTTGATAGGTGAGGACAGATAACGTCAGGCTGAGGACGTTAAACCAAGCGCTTATTGGGAGTCAACACAATGTTTTTGAAATATAAATAAAAAGAGACAAAGAAAAGAAGGTAGTATTGATCAATTTTTGTGTTTCGAGGAGATTCCTCTCATGGGCTATTGTAATTGATCAGGTTTTATCTCTCTTTGCCATTTGTCTCATTTGCTTTGTTGTTTGTTTTTGACTTTCATTTGCTCTTGTGTTTTTATTTCTTTTATGTGTCTCTGTTTTCTTTTCTTTTCTTTTCTTTTCTTGTGTTTAATTTGATTATTCCGTGCTTCGAGTTGAGTTGTGCAACAGCTTGAGAAAACATTCAAACAGGAGTTGAAGCCATTGTTCGAAGGTTTGAAACGTGCATATCTGGGAGAAGAACAAACTCAATCGCATTATCGGTAATATCTCTCCTTTTCTTCTTTTCAATGGATGCTGATATCTTTCTATTGAACCTTCGTAAATATTTCCCTTCACTTCCTCAAAATGCTGTGTTTAAAATTTATAAAGTACGGATGACTAGACTTTGGGCGTTGATGCTCCTAAATGTGCCTGCTGATATCCGCTGGCTTATCGAAGCCAAGGTGAGATTGTCCGGTGAGCCGGACATTAATCTCGCAAAATCCATGCCTGTTCTAGGAAAGAGCTACTACGCCAAGAGGCGAAGAGCGAAAAGGTTACAAGTATGTTATAAATGTGCTATATGGAATTGTAACCAGACTTGTCGTTCATTAGGTTTTGCGTCCAGGAATAGAGAAGATAAACTTTCATTTATTAAGAATGGTTTGAGTAATGAGTCGCTGGATAATATTTTGTTAACTCTCGATCACATTCTTGTGGACTTGTTCAGCGTGAATTGCTTAATCTATGGACACAATTTCGTGATGAATTGCAGTGTTATAGTCTAGGAAATCTAACTAAAAATGACCCTGTTTGCCAGTTTATAAGAAAACTGGATGGGAAGCAAATCCCCGACTCATAGAAGGCGTTTCAGCCGTTACTGGACGTAAAAACCAGAGGAAGATGTGAGCCACAATCACAACTACTTGTATATTTGAATGTGTGTTGTTGTTTTCGAATTTTATTTCTTTCTTGTTTCGTTTGATCTGATTATCAATGTTTTTTTTGTGTTGTTGTTGTTTGTTGATTTTGTTTGTTTTAATTTCAAGTTTTCTTTTTGACAAACCATATGACTACCCTATGGCATAAGTACTCGTGGGAGACAAGTGTGGAGGTTTTGTCAACCTCCACCGAAAGTGTATCTCTATTTTTTATGCTTCACGTGGGAGACAAGTGTGGGGGTTTTGTCAAACCCCACCGAAAGTGTATTTCCATTTTTCATGCTTCACGTGGGAGACAAGTGTGTAGGTTTTGTCAAACCTCGTCGAAAGCATATCTCATTTTTTCAAATTTTGGAGCGATAAATCTGCATCGAGCAACCCCCACCGAAATTATGTCCCCATGTGTCAAATTTGAGAGTTTTACGTGTGTATATATCCATTTTGCATATTCTCAAATGTCATTTTATAACCTATCTTGCACTTGAATCGCATAATACCTAACGTACATCATTGCCTTGCACAAGTTTAGAGCACTTTTAGAAATAGAGAAAACACCAATTCGGCGATTCCAAAATATATGCGTATTTTGTGGATCGCAATTTGGTAAAGCTGGAGAGTTTACAACAGCAGCTCTTGATCTTGGTAGGACATTAGCTGCGAGGGGTATTCATTTGATTTATGGAGGGGGTAGTCTTGGGTTAATGGTGTGTGTGTCGACAGCTGCATCCTTAGGAGGAAGCAAAGTTCTCGGCATTATCCCTAAACCATTAGCTGTACGAGATATCGTAGGCAACACCATGGGGGAAGAGTTACAGTTTTCTAGTATGCATGAGCGTATTGCACATATGGTCATTAAATCTGATGCATTTATAGCTTTGCCCGGTGGTTATAGTACATTAGAGGAGATATTTCAAATCACCTCTTGGGCACAGCTAAACATCCATCGGAAACCCATTGGTTTGTTAAATGTCAATAATTTTTTTGATGGTTTGTTGTCTTTTCTTGATCAAGCAGTAGAAAAAAACTTCATCTCACAGTCGGCGAGGCAAATCCTGGTTACAGCTTCAACTGCAGGGGAGTTAATTGACAAATTACAAGCATTCGTCTATTCGCCTGATCCAACAACCGCTCAGATTGATTGGTTTGGAGCAAGCAATAAGAGGCGTAAACTGGAATCTCTATCAGCTGTTTGTTTTCGTTTGTGTTTATTTGAGATTTTTCATGTTATTTCTTTTGAGCTTTTCAGGTTATTTCTTTCGTCCCAGGTAATATTTTCTAATCTCGGTTTTTAGAGTGGTGGATTAAAAAGTTCAAGTTCTCTTGAAACGCATTCTGGATCTTTTCAATCCATAATGGCTGAATAAGGAGGCTAACTTCTAAACTTTTTAGACCCATTCTAACTGACTTGTTTGTGTTTACTGATTTGTTGGACTTTATTATTTTCTGAGTAAGTTTAGTTTTATGTAATTTCGAGTTGTTGTGTGTTTTTGTCTTTATCAGTTTCGATTCAAAAAAAAACATTGTGGAAAAACCTAAGAATGGCAGAATATGGGGTTTCCTTAACTCTTGAAACGCATTCTCTTTCAATAAATCTTTAGTTTGTTTATTTCATGTTGTTTGAAGTGTCTTGTTTCTTGTTTTTTTCTTCCATAATAAAGGTATATAGGCTGGAAACCTTAAGTCTGCGGGCTACTGGTCCTAAGGATTGTTGAAATATACAATCTTGACTCAGGTGTAACCACGCCACGTACCTCTTTTCTTGCATTTTGTGGGTCGATGATAAGATAATGATTGAATTAAGAATAACTCTTGGAAAATGAATAAATGATGCATGGATCTGTGTGCTTGAAATGTTTATTGGTTTTCGCTTTGCTTTTGATTCCTTGCGCAACATTGAGCACTGAGCTATTATCACTGAGTTATTTGTTCACTTCGAGAAAGTTTATGTAATTTAAATGTTTCTTCAGATTTCAATGAATTCTAGAACTTGTTTGATGGTCACTCAAGGCGAAATCCTCGACTGTGCAACATTGGGGAAATGATTTAGGCCATCTTTGGACCGTTTGAGCCTTAATAGCCAACCTTGACAGAAATTGATCCCTAGTTACCCCTTTGAGCCTCTGTAATCCTTTTTTCTTTGTTAACTCACTAAAAGATTTCCTAACCTAAAATGATTTTGTTCCAAACAGTTTATCCCTTACCTATGAGCATGTAGATCATTCACAATTAAATTCTGAGCTATGTTCTGGTTTTGAGAAGTTAGAGGAGGTTGGGATGTGTCATGAGCAATGCAAGTGAGTCCTATTGTGTTTGTAAAAAAAAAAAAGAAAAAAGAAAAAAAGAAAACAAAAGCCAATCTGTACTTATCGTCCACGTACTTACACATTGAGGACAATGTGTTGTTTAAGTGTGGGAGAGGGGAAGTGTAATAAAAAAAAAAGAAAAAAAGAAAAAAAAAGAGAACAAAAGAAGAAGAATAAGAGATCTAGACCCTTAATTGTTCTTAAAAAGAATGAAACAACAAAGTGTGGGGGTGTAGTTTTCTTTTGTTTTCTACAAAAAAAAAAGATTGAGTGTTTTAAATAAGTTTGGGGGAGTAACTTGGTGAATTGAAATAAAGTTGTGTTATAGGATTGAGCTTTACATAGTCTTCAATGATTTATGTGTTTGTGAGTGATTTGAGCTAAATTATTATCCTTTATCATACCTTCACCCAAGCCAAACGTTACAAGCTTAATAAAGCCCTACTTGATCTTTAGTGTTGTGCTTATCTACATTAGTGGAGAGTGACTTGAAAAGCAAGCCTATGGAGTTCATTTATACGCACATTTTCACTATTTAATATGATTCATTTTTATGCATAAACTCATCCGGGTTACAAATGATTAGGTGAGAATGGCTTTACACACACACACATTGGAGGAATTGAAGTAGAGCGAAACTAATCTTTGTAATGAGATTCTTGATCAAGTGCATTATTTTGATGTTTTCCTTGGGTTATAATTAAGTACAATCTTTGAGGCCTATTTGCAAGATGAAGCATTTGTGTGTTTTAATTTTTTGTTGATTCTTTTTCGGTTTACTTTTATTTCATATTGTCGTAGTTGCTCGAGGACTAGCAAAGTCTAAGTGTGGGGGAATTGGACAAGTGTCAATTTATATATCATTTTCATATCAATTCGTCCATGTTTCTTTGCTATATTCCTTGGTATTTTTATGTTTTTGTGTGGTTTTGATGTTTGTAGGAGTTTTGGAGCCACTTGCACAAAAATGGAGTAAAACCCTTCATTTTCACCTCTGCTAGTCAACCATCTTCTCGGATTTTATTGTATTGATATACAATGAACCCGATGACATATCATATACCGTTGAAAAGTTCTCGAAGTCTACTTTTTGGAGAAATTTACGGTTTATGAATCCATTCAGTGTACCGAAAGTTGTAATCAAAACAGTGTGATAAGTGTAGAAATGTAATTCCACACATCACTGTAGCATGTATAATACGGGACACTGTAGCACGTTACTGTAGCAGAGTATATAAACATATTTTAGGGTTTTATTTTCATAACTTGAAGAGGGGAGAACGTGGTGGAGGCTGCAGCTCTGGAATTCTTTTATCTCCTGGAGTTCTTGAAGGAGAAAGGAAGCTTGGAAAGAGGAAGAACTACAATCCAAAGAGAATTACATCAAATTTGCTAAGTTTTTCCCTTCCCTTTCATTTTCTGGAATGTCTCCATGTTGTATTGTATTTACCACGTTTTTGAACATGTGTAACTGAATCTGAATTGGTTGAGGGTGATTTCAAAGCCCTTGATATGGTTTTTGTGAAGTTGATTGTGCAAGAAGTTGTTATCCAATTCTCTAATTGAAGTTGCTTGTATTTTCCCATATCTAATGCTTATGATTGCTTGCTGGATTGTATTTCGAATGGCCAACTGAATATAATCTGGTTGTTGTCTATTGCTAGACTAGAAATCTTGATCCGTAATTGTCTTGAATTTCTAATCTTAGTAGCAAAATTGTGATCAGAGATTGCAATTGGAGAATACAACCTAAGTTAAATAATCCGAGCTTGTGTGTTTATTGCTTAGATCAACCTATCTTTCTTATCGTAATGCATCCATTGAATTAATTTAGAGAGCTTGTTCTAGGTTGTTTAATGGATAGAGATTAAATAAAGAGCCTGTTTTATTTAACAACAAAGTAAGGAAAGATTGGGATAACAGAGCTTGTTGTTATCTACGGTTGATAATTTCAATGGTGTAATTGGATGACAATTCTATAATTAATTCGCAAATCCATATCTTGTGGTAGAGAATGATCCCTTAACCAGATTTCTCTCATTGATTTTTCACTCAAATTAACTTTCTGTTTTGTTATTTTTCATTTGCATTCTTAGTTCATTTGGTTAATCATTTAACAAAACCCCCCTTATTTAATTTATTGTTGCTGAAAAATAACAAATTCAATCAGAATCAATCCTCGTGGGAACGATATCTTACTCATCACTTTATTACTTGTGCGACTAGTATACTTGCTAGTTTCGAATGCATCACTTGCTTTGCCTTGCCAAGCATGATCTCTTCAGTCTTTTCAAGATCCTTCATGATCCCCGTTCGAGTATAGTCCTTATGATTCAACTCATAGAAGAACTAAAACTTATTAAAGGTACTATTAAGTGATCCCTATGACCATATCAATCATAAGTCAACATCAATCTCTCCACCCAAAACTTCTGCCTGATTAAGGGCTGCGATGACTTTCATCATATAATCTACAATAGGCTCATTTGGGTCTCATACTCATGAATCTTTGTAAGGCCTGTCTCTTTGCCTGACATCCCTGATCACCAAATGTCTCATGTAGATGAGTCACATTGTCCGCAACATTTTCCATCTCACAATGTTGTCCTTGAAGCACATCATTCATTTGAGGTGAGAATATAACACTTGGCATTTTTGTTAGCATTCCTCCAGGTGTTAAAATAATCCCTCTCTGCTTAGGTAGACTCATCTGTAAGAGCATTAGGGACAGACTCAGTTAACACCCATTTGATCTTATCAAATGATAACACAATGTCCAGCTTTTAATTTCCATTTCACATAATTCTTTCCTTGGAGCATGTAAACATTAAGACTAGAAGCAATATGATTCATTTTATGTAAATGCAAACAAAAGCCCTTACTAATGACTATACAATCTTTTGAACCTAACTACATGATGTGTGGGATGCAAGAATGCAGATGCAGTTACCCAAAATAGTCTGCAATATATTATAGTACTTTAATTAAATAATTATCACTTTACTTTAACGAAAAGTAGTAACTTTATTTACTTAAATTAGAACTTTTTCTAATTATTATTAATTCGAAAATATCTCATTTTTCAATAATAATAACCATCATATTTTGGTCTTTAGTTAATGAAATTATTTCTATAGGGAATATCTTTCTAAAAATTAAGTTGAGTGTTTGATCATTGTTTCAATCAAATTCCAAAATTGTCTTAAAATGAGATCTCTATAAGAGAAAACACTAATGGCTTTTTGGGACAACTTTATCCATGTAGGAGATCCTATTTTAAAAGACAACTACTACAAGCTCTCCTATAGGGTGCATGACCTTTAAGACTGGCCAATATGAGGCTTATAAATAGCTTATCCAAAGGATCAACAATAGAGCCCTAAATTAATTTAATAAAACCTCCTCCTACTCAAACATTTAAAATTTTCGGGTTTTAATTTAAAATGTGATCCATATAACTTTTGTATCCACATTTTTACTCTTAATCATGTTAATTAAGTTTATGGTTTATATTCTATTTATCAAACTCTTTGATAAATATGTAAATCACTTTTTTAATTACTTTAATTAAGCTAATTAATTTTAAGAATTTTGATTTATATATACTATTAATCAAACGCTTTAATTAATTAAATATAAATTTTTTACATGAATGCATGGACATATTATAATGCATTGATGTGGCATTCTTATTTTTCTATATGGCATGTGACATGTCATTATTTTCATTTAACAATTAAATAAAATAATAATACTTTGATAAAGCAAACATGTGGTAAAATACTTGGCCTTTTTTCTAAAAATTACAAAATGAATATCTTTAGGAATCTTGATTCTTCTCATTCCAGAAATCCTCCTTTTTTATTGTATTGATGTTTGCCCAAAATCTCAATTTACCGTTTAAAATTTAAAAGATTTCAAAAATCTTAAAAATTCTAGTCTAAGTGATAACCCCCTGAATGTCCACATATTTCAAAAAAATTACATAGCCGCCTGCATTATGGAACAGATCTGAAATTGTGGCTTCACCCTACGGAGTCCCGAATCTGGAACAGCTCCAGATATTACAATTTCATCCCTGCAGAATGCTGTCACGGTTTTTGGGCTTTTACTCATCTCTTTTGCTTTTGCTTTGGCCTAGAAACCAACCTAAATATATAAGCAAACATAGAACTAAAACCCAAAACACAGTGGCACTCATCTAAGGCTAAAATTCCAAATAAAATTAGACCCAAAAAGGTGGTTTAATCTCAGAAATCAATTTTGAACCCATTAAACAAGCAAGCCCTTGGGATTCTTTTCCATTTTTTTGGGCTGCCCCGCTTCTCTTCAGTCAACATGACTCTAGTTCAAGTAAATCTCACATCAAAAAGAATTGTGCAGGACGCACATGAGGCTAAGTCTACAGCTTAAACAGCAAGGCAGATTGTTTGATGTAACCATCTCCAGCAACTTGCTTGAATTCATTATGACAAACATAATGCACGGCCACATAACCATCCCCGACAAGGTTAGCTTTTTAATCTGATTGAAAAACAAATCATTCCGTGATTTAACATCTTAATACACGAAACAATTAATTAAACCATGCTTGTCTAAACATCAATCAAGCTTTACGTTTTTAACATTTAAAAAACGCAATTTCAAACTTCTTGAATATCTATCCGCTTCATTTCATCTACAACATTTTGGGCGCTTTAATCAACAATAAAAGAAGCTTCGCTGTGTCTTGAATTTACATTACAAACCCGTTTGCTTTTTTCTTACACCAAATAAATACACTAGCCTTATGTACTACATATTCTTACACACATGCGTTTACAACAAAAATTAATCAAATGCATAAAAATGCATACAGCTGAACACAAAAACACAACATGACATAAATCAAACACAGAGGGTAATTCAATGGCATATAGGTCACCCCTCGAAATTACATACCATGAACAAAAACAAACAAAACTCTAAAATTGAAGTATTCACCAATACACATCCATCCAAATCATCACATAAAAATTCAGCACATGATTTTATGCAACAATATCAAGAAAAATAAAATACCACATCATTATAACATTTAATAAAGCAGCAAAATTAAATTTAAATTAAATACCTTGATCGCTCTCTAGTGGAGGAAATAGGCTTTGACCAATTGTAGGAACCGAATTCGACTTAGATCGAATCTACGCAGTGTATATGGCATCGGGACTGAGATCTAGTGAACACAGGCTCTAGATTTTCGTGCTTTCTCAGCAATTTGGTTCCCGAGTGTGTTTGAGAATCGCCGTCAACTGTACAATACTTGAGAACATAAGGAAATCATCAAAAGGCAACCTGGAAGTTAAAATGTAACACTGCAGGGCACCGTAAAGGGATTTGCGCTTTTCACAAGGATGGAGGTAACTATTTACGCAAATCTTAGGCACACCTATCAATGTTTCACATTTTTTACTTGTGTGGTTCCTTAGGATTTCATATTAAAACCCTATTAGATTATAATTTACCATGTTATCCCTCCAATTACATCTTGATTTATTGATACCGGTTTTACACCAGTTAAATGATTTAAGATTTATTAAAACAAATCTTAGTTCAATGAACAACCTTTATTAAACACTTATGTAGATACTTGATTTTTGGAGCTTGATGATGAAACATGGATGAGTGTTGAGTAATAGAAATGACCAATTTGCCCTTGAAAGAAAAATAAAAAAGGTATAAACGTGAAGAATCAAGAAGCTTAGAAAACTGACACCCGGTTGAAAAATCACAAAAATTAGTCTAGAAAGGATATGACAATGAGCCATATACTATAGCGAAACTACGGATGTCTAGTTTTCAAAGAATTTTACAGATTGCAAATTGGAGTTAAACTCGAAGAGCTTTGCATGATTGAATAGAAGAAGGTCAGAAAGGAACTGTAGTGCAACAAAGGAGGAATAAGGGAGTTAACTGAGCCAGCACCGGCCGATTGAGGGGCAAATAGACCAGATGTCCTACCACTTGCAGGTGGTCCTCCCATAGCCGGTAGGCACTTCCCTTTCGTAATTTTGGAAAATTTCTATTGAAACCTTCCTTTTTTGTTCCTTCCTTCCTTTTTCACTTGCCCTCTTCCATATAAGCAAACACCTCCCGTCCCCCTCCCCTTCCCCAGCCTCCCCCCCCCCCCCGGCGGTCTTTCTGACTTTCACTCCCATCTAGAAATATCTTCTCTCTCTATAGGACACACTTGTGATACTTCCAAAGAGTCATTTTCTAGTTTAATATTTTCTTAGGCGTTTATATTGCTCTAAACCCGAAACGGGTATGACTTGAGAGCAAACTTCTCTTCTCCCTCTTATTCTCTTTTTTATTTTTCTTGTTGGTGTCAACATGGGACAATTACATGTGCCATGCACATGATAATTTTGATCAACTTGTGATAAAACAAGAATATTATATTGTTTATTATTTTACTGTTTCTAGAAGTATATTTTAGGAAGTATTTGATTTATAATACATATCTTCTTAGATTAGGATATTATTTAATGTATCCTAGTTAAAATAGAAGAATATTTATTTGTGTCCTAAATTCTTAAAGAGTTATCTATATCACTTCCTATTATATTTATCTTTATCCTAATAAGAGTTTGATTAGGATTTTTACAGGAATCTAAGGAGATTTCGATTAGGCTTCCCACTATATATATTGTTATGTTTACATAGCATACAAGATGTTGGTTGGGTGAGTCTATGTCATGGCATTCCAGGAATTGAAAGGAGAGCTTCAATGCAAATTGGAATGCCTCATTGATTTGATCTTATAAGTGTTTTATTCATGTATGAGAGGTTGTAATCGTCCATGAATCTTTGATTAGGACTATCCAAGTTAGTAAGCACTTGAGATAACTTGCGAGTTAAGTGTTTTTTATAATTCAGTGTCAGATGTTGTGGTTATGATTTACTTAACAGTGTATTGTTAAGTTATCTGCAACAGAGAGTGAGCAGTGTCACTAGAGTTTAAGATCTTAGCAAAATTTTGTTTTACAAAGATTAGGTCAGTGTGTGAGAGTGAGTTAGCACTGTAAATGATCCTAAAGATTGTACAAACAAAAACTTAGTGAATTGCAGCTCTAAAGTTGTCCGTGGATGTAAGTTTTATAACCGAACCACGTAAAATCCTCCTGTGCCCATTTACATTACAGTTTACTATTATATTTCTTATGACTGCATACTTCCAGAACTTACAATTGGTACAAGAGCAGGTTCACTGATAGACAAGTGAAGAAACGACCATGTTGATCTGGAAGGATGGAGTTTATTCGCAATGGAGGATCCGAAACACAAACACCTATTCTTGATGATGGTAATTATCCATATTGGAAGGTAAGAATGATGATGTATATCAAATCTCTTGATGACAAGGCATGGACCAGTGTGTTTAAAGGATGGACACCGCCAACAAAACTGAATGCTTTTGGTGATGCTGAACCCAAACCTGAGGAGAAATGGACTAATGAAGAATACCGATGTTCAAGCTGGAACTCAAAGGCTCTCAATGCAATTTTTGCTGCTGTGGACTTAAATAATTTTGGACAGATTTCTAGGTGCAAAGTGGCCAAAGAAGCTTGGGATATATTTGAGGTAAAACATGAAGGTACTGCATCTATTAAAAGGTCTAAATTGATGAGACTGAATTCTCAATTTTAAAATTTCGATGATGCATGAGGATGAGTCAATTTATGAGTTTTACTCTAAGTTATGTCACATCACAAATTCTGCATACATATTTGGCAAAACTTTCAACGATGCAGATATTGTTAGCAAAATAATCAGGTCTGTTCCGACCTAAAATTTCAGCCATTGAGGAAGTTAAAAACGCTGATGAAATAAGAGTTGATGAACTGATTGGCATTCTTCAAAACTTTGAAATTAATCAAAGAACTAGGAAGCAAAAAGGAAAAAGCATTGTATTCAATGTTAAAACTGAAAAATTTGATGATGAAAGTAGTGATGAACTTGATGAAACTGATTCTAAACAGATTGCTTTTCTAAAGAAAAATTATGTCAAGTTCATGAAAAAGAATTTCAGGAAAAAGAATCAAGAAAAGCCATCAAACTCAAATGAAGACAACTTCAGGAAATTCAACAAGGAGAATGATAAGAAGAAATTGAAGCAACCTGACAAGAAAGGACAGATTCAGTGTTATAAATGTTCAAATTATGGGCATATTCAATCTGAATATGCTAATCTCAAGAAGAAAAACAAAGGCTTGACAACTACCTGGAGTGATGAATCCAAATATGATTTGGAAGATCAAGAATGCATGAGTAATTTTGTTGCATTCACAGCATCAGCAGCTGATAAAGGAAAAGTTGTTATGACTGACATAACAGAATACTGTAGAACCAATGCTAATCATTTAGATGAAGAAAATGATCCAGAATACTATGAAGAGTTGCAAGAAACTTACAATGCAGTCTACAGTGAATGGCTGAGTCAGAAAGAGGAAATCAAAACCTTGAAGAAGGAGATTGAAGTTTTGAAATGTGAAAAATCATATGTTAAAAATAGTATCATAGAACTAGAGTTTGCTTTGAAAGACAAAACAGCGCATATTGAGAGAATTACAACAGAACTGATGGAGAGCAAAAGATGTGTTGATCAACTGAGAATTGGGTCAGCTAAACTTGATCAAGTCTTGAGTCTCTTCCAAGACAACTCCAACAAACATGGATTGGAATACACGGAAGGTAATATTGCATTCTCATCAACAACATTGTTTGTAAAAGCTACAACATCAGGTAAAAATTCTGAACCTAACTCAATAAGATAAAGTCCTAGTTCAAAAAGTAATTAAACCTTTGTTTCTCCTCTGGGTTCTTTCAAATCCAGTCCTGAAAAGGTAAGAAAATTCATTCCAATCTGTTATCTTTGTGGTAAGAAGGGAAATATTAGGTCTAGATGCTTTAAATCGTTGAATCTTTTGCATAAAAGATCAAAACAGTTCAAACTGTTACCAAAGTCACAACTGCAGTGGGTTAAGAAAGAGAAAACAGTATGCAATGTTGCTCTTACTACTCTTAAACATTCTTATAACGATTTGTGGTATTTTGATGGTGGCTGTTTCAAGCAAATGACTAGAAATAAACAGTTTTTGAAAAATTTTGAAGCATGCAGGGAAGGAAATGTCACTTCTGGAGATGGAGTAAATAGTAAGATCATTAGCAAAGGCACTTTGAATGTCAAAGGCCTACTCAACTTTCAAAATGTTTTGTTGGTTGAAGGTTTGAAAGCTAATCTAATTAGTATTAGTCAGATATGTGATGACAAGTATATTGTTAATTTCACAAAAAACAAATGCATGATCTTGGATAATTTTGAAAAATGCATTTTAGAAGGAAAGAAATCTTCAGATAAATGTTATTTGGTAAAAATTACATTTCAAGCTAAGATTTCATATTTGGAATTGTGGCATCAAAAATTAGGACACTTAAATTACAAAGACTTGGTTAGATTGACTAAGTTAGGGCTGCAAAAGGAGTCCCTAAATTTGATGACAATGTAAATGAAATTTGTGGACCATGTCAAATAGGAAAACAATTTAGAAGTTCATACAAATCCAATCCACATCTTAGCACATCCAAAATACTTGATTTGCTTCACATGGATCTTATGGGTCCCATGCAAATTGAAAGCATCACAGGTAAGAGATACATATTTGTTTGTGTGGATGACTTTTCTAGATATACTTGGGTTGATTTTATTAAAGAAAAATCTAACACTTTTGAAGCTTTCAGGAATCTTTGTGTTAAGCTTGAAAATAAGCAAAACAAGAACATTGGTAGGATCGTGAGAATAAGAAGTGATGATGGCAAGGAATTTGAAAATGTTAGCTATGCTAACTTTTGCAAATATCATAGAATTGATCATGAATTTTTAGCTCCCAAAACCCCTGAACAAAATGGCATTGTGGAAAGGAAGAATAGAACCCTTCAAGAGATGGCTAGAGTGATGCTCAATAGCAAAAAGTTGACCAAAAGGCTATGGACTGAAGCAATAAGCACTGCCTGTTACATTTCAAATAGAGTTTTTCTAAGACCTGGCACTAACCAGACACCTTATTAAATTTTGAAAGGTAGAAAACCTAATTTGAAATATTTTCATGTTTTTGAATACAGGTGTTACATCTTAAATGACAGAGAGGTATTAGGAAAATTAGATCCAAGAAGTGATGGAGGAGTTTTTATGGGATATGCACAAAATAGCAAAGCATTTCGAGTTTACGATCTTCGAACTGAGGCAATCATAGAATCTGCAAACATAGTATTTGATGATCTAGATGAATATGCTGAATTTTCACAAGAGGAAAGCATAACCAGCTTTACAGAAGATACAGAAAAATTAGATTCTGATAGTCAAAGTGATAAAGATGATTCAATTATGAAAGAGGAGACAATTGCTATTACATCAGACACAACAATGATAACTGACAACACAGATCAGAATAAAAACTCAATCAATAATGAAAATGAAAGAAAAGATCCACCCACTTGGATTCATAAGGCACATCCAACAGGTTCTATCATTGGAACACCAGATGGCATGATGAAAACAAGGAGCAAGGTAAGGAATCAGGTAAGATTTGCATGTTATGTTTCATTAGTTGAACCAAAAAATGTGAAAGAAGCTTTAAAAGAAGATGTTTGGATTCAGGCAATGCAAGATGAACTTAATCAGTTTAAAAGAATTGAAGTATGGGAATTAGTTCCTAGGCCAGAAAATGCAAATGTCATTGGAACTAAATGGATATTCAAAAATAAAATTGATGAAAGTGGTCAAGTAGTAAGAAATAAGGTTAGGCTAGTAGCACAAGGTTACAATCAAGTAGAAGGCATAGACTTTGATGAAGCCTTTGCACCAGTAGCTAGACTTGGGTCAATCATATTACGACTTGCAATTGCTCATTTGCTTGATTTTAAATTGTACCAAATGGACGTTGAAACAACATTTTTAAATGGCTATCTCAATGAAGAAGTTTTTGTTGAATAGCCTAAGGGTTTTGAAGATCCTAAACATCCTGATTTTGTGTACAGATTACATAAAGCATTGTATGGATTAAAACAAGCTCCTAGAGCTTGGTATGAAAGGTTGACAAATTTCTTGATCAACAGAGGTTATAAAAGAGGCAGCAATGATAAAACTTTGTTTATCAAACATGCATCTAACTATTTTATTGTTGCTCAAATATATGTTGATGACATTGTTTTTGGATCAACTAACAAAAGCAAAACTAATGAGTTTGTTAAGTTGATGCAGGAAGAGTTTGAGATGAGCAAGGTAGGAGAATTAAATTTCTTTCTTGGATTGCAGGTCAAGCAAATGAATGATGGGATATTCATATCTTAATCAAAATATGCTAAAATTCTTGTAAAGAAATTTGGGCGTGAGAATGCAAAACCAATCAAAACTCCTATCAATACTAACCTTAAACTTTAAAAAAGGCAATACAAGAAAAGATGTTGATGCAAGTTTGCACAAAAGCATTATTGGCAGCTTGTTATATCTCACAACAAGTAGACCAAATTTGTGCTTTAGTGTAGGACTTTGTGCAAGATATCAAGCAAATCCCAAAGAATCACATCTGGCAGCAGCTAAGAGAATCATCAGGTATGTACATGGAACCCTTGATTAGTATATGGTTTTCTAAAGATACAAATGATAATTTTGCAGGGTTTAATGATGCTGACTGGGCAGAAAATGCAGATGACAAAAAAAGTACATCAGGAGGGTGTTTTTACCTTGGTACTAACTTAGTTTCTTGGCACAACAAAAAGTAGAATTCTATTTCCTTGTCTATTGTTGAAGTTGAATACATAGCAGCAGGAAGTTGTTACACACAACTACTGTGGATGAAGCAAATGTTGAGTGATTATGGTATTGAACAAAAACCTATAACTGTGTTTTGTGATAATACTAGTGCTATAAACATTTCCAAAAATCCTGTTCAGCATTCTAGAACAAAACACATTAACATAAGATACCATTTTATAAGGGAACTTGTAGAGTCTAAGGCGCTTCACATTGAATACATCTCCATTGATAAACAATTGGCTGACTTGTTCACTAAAGCATTAGATACAACAAGATTTGAGAATCTAAGAAAGGCTTTAGGCAGCTGTTAGTTTTCATAACAAACACTGCTTGCTGTTATGTTAATTGTATCTGTAATATCATAAGTTTTCTTCTAATATAGCATGTGTAAGCTGTAATATAAAAAATTGTGTGAGTGATAAGATACTGATTTAAAATGAAAAATACAGAAAGGGCAACCAATATATGATGTGTGAAAGCTATCATTGAGAGTAACCTCAAGATATCTAAGAAATATATTGGGGTCACCCACTCAAATGAAAAAGGCTATCTCTATATTGTGTGAAAGCTACTGTGTTTATAATCCAATGGGATTAAAACATGTCAAAATAATATTTTTGACATCTCAATCAATTGAAAAGATAGATGAAAATAGCTTTCATGTGAAAATAATTAATAGCTCTGAAATATGTTGTCTTAGAACGATTCATATGATGTTCAGATTTTGTTGTTATGTTAACTTTAACTATTTTCTGTTATGTGTTTCATATCATACGATGCTCTTTGTGCCTGTCTGAAATTTGACTTATCTTGTGTGTCTATGTGTCAAAATGCCATGTTAGCTTTATTGAATTGAGGGAGAGAAAATTCAATGGCGGGAATCCTAACTCTATTAGAATTCTTTATTATAATTGAGAGCTCTGAAAGTATACAGTTATAAGAACTATAACAGTAAATTGTAAAGTAAATCAGCACAGGAGGATTTTTACGTGGTTCGATTATAAAACCTATGTCCATGGACAGCTATAGAGCTGCAATTCACTAAGTTTTTGTTTGTACAATCTTTAGGACCTTTTACAGTGTTGACTCACCCTGAGACACTGACGTAATCTTTGTAAAACAAAATCTTCGCAATGATCATAAACTCTAGTGACACTGCCCACACTCTGTCGCAGATAACTTAACAACACACTGTTAAGTTATACATAACACGCGACATCTGACATTGAATTACATAAACACTTAACCCGTAAGTTATCCCAAGTGTCTACTAACTCACACAGACTCAATCAATAACTCATGTACGATTTCTACTACTCATACATAAATCAAAAGACTCAAAGAATCAAATTAAAGAAGCATCCTAATTTGCGTTGAAGCTCTTCTATCAATTCATAGAATGCTAAAATCAAGACTCTCTAAAAACACAACCAAATCAGCTAACCCGCCAATCTATCTTCTACGTGATCAGCTCTCCAGATATGTAAATATAACATGGTATATATATTGAGAGGCCTAGACGAAATCTGCTTTAGAATCCTGTAAAAATTCTAATCAAAATCATATTAAGATAAGGAGAAATATAATAGGAAGTGTTATAATTAAACTCCTAAAGGAATTTGGACACAAATAAATATTCTCCTTTTTTATTTGGAATACAAGATACTATATCCTAATCTTAAGGAGATATTTATTATAAATCAAATACTTCCTAAAATATAATTCTAGAAACAGTAAAATAAGAATTAAAATAATATTCTTGTTTCATCACAGGTTGATTAAAATATAACATGTGCATGACACATGCATGTTGACACAAAAAATCTCATCATCAACATTCTCGGTATAAGTACTCGACACACACCACTCGACACTCAACACTTGATACTCGACACTCAACAAGTTTAACACAACAGTCTCGACATGCAACACAATCGTGACACTCGACGAACACTCGACACTTGACAAATTCGACACTCGACAAATTTCGACAACCACACTTGACACCAATAATCTCGACACAATCAACTCGACACATCTCGACACGTGACATAATCTTGACATGACAACAACTCGACACTAATAATAATGAAAATCAAATTTTGAATTCTTATTCATTAATGATAGTTATTAAGCGGTTTTGGAAAGGGTTTTAAAATTAAATTTTGTGGGAGACAAAAATATTTTAAAAATTCAGCCAATTATATTACGAAAACAATTAGGGCTTTTCCTATTCATACCATGCTCAACCAACAGTTTTGCCACTCTCTCTCTTTCGTCTTGTTTCTCTTTGTTTTGAGAAACTTTTACAGACTTGAAACCTTAACAATGGCGACCACCTTAGATTCCTCAAAAAGCCATAGTTCTTCGTCTTCACAAAATGACTCTGGTTATAACAGTAGCGACAGTGTATAGTCGTCTCATTCATAACAACCTCATGCAAAGATCCCGATTGATCCTGCTATGAGTGAAGACGAGTTGATTCCAGTCAAGAAGATGAGAGACAAGGTGAAACCAAAGTTTAACAAATTCCTTATAGCAGTCGTCAAGCAAAAATTCTTGAAGTATACTTCAAAAAGGAAATTGCAGATGAAAAGGCCAGTGAAGCTGACAGACTTTAACAACTATAGGTTGAGTGAGCTTCTTAAGTCCATATACTAGACTCGTACGGTAAATAATTTCCTACCCCCTGTGAAGTCGTTAATTCAGGAATTCTATGCTAATATCTCTACTTTCATTGATGATCCAAAAAGTTATCATGATCATAGAGTGTATTGTAGAGGAAAGTTTGTGAAATTCTCATAGAATGTCATAAATGCATTCATTGATATACCAATAAGAAGTTTGCACTCTTTGGATGACAATTTTGATATGGCAGTAGTGATTAAGGAATTGACTGGTCGAGGAGACATTGATTGGAATCCGAGGGATGGAATTGACCAGCAATATCTCAAAAAAAAAGTATAGGGTGTTACATAAGATTGCACAATTTGACTAGTTTCTCTCATCACATTAAAACCAAGTCAGGGAAGATAAAGTGAAATTTTTGTTCTGTTTGGGCATTAATAGACCTATTAATTTTGTCTTGCTAGCTTATAGAATGATTATTCAGATTGCTCCATACAAATCTAACTACCTTTTGCTTGTTTTTCCTTGTTTAATTCAAGGAATTTTAGCACAAAATGGTATTCCTATCAGTCCCAAAGAACATATTGAAATTCTAACCAAGTCAATCACCAAAGGTTTTCTGTATCACTTGCATGATAAAACTGATCTCCCTACACCAGAACCAAAACCCAGAAGAGTCTAGAAAAATCCAATAAGCAATATGGAAGAACAACTTGCTTTGATGAATTCTGTCTTGACTGATATTATGCAAGATCTTAAAGACATCAAAGCTAAACAATCTGTTTTGGAGGCCAAGCTTGTAGGACAATCTGGTGCTGCAGAAGAACCACAGCCCATGAAAACTGACAATGCGGCTCCTGAGAAGTCTTTAGAGCAAATGCCAGAGACTGATGCACCTTTGCCTGAAGCAGCTGAGCCAATACCTATAGAATATCAAGCTAAACAAACCTCTGTTGCGACCAATATAACAGCAGAAAAGAAGAAAAAGAAAAACAAATTCAAGACAACAACAAAGGGGTTGAAGGAAAAGAAGAAGGTTTCATTAGTGAAGAAACCATCTGACAAGAGGAAAGAGAAAATTGAATCAACAACACCAACTCTCAGAGATGAATCCTTGTCAGATGAACCACAACAAGCAGAAACCAAGATGAAATTGTCTTCACCAACTGTTGAGGCAGACCCTCATGTTTTTTTAGTTCTTAAAATAAAATAGCATGACTCTCCACCATCAACACAGTCACCCCCACCCGAAGACACAACCACACCACATGTAGAGCATACTCAAGAACCCCTTCCCGCAACAACCACAGCTGCACCAGCCATACCATTACCATCTATGCGTGCAAAAGAATCACTGGTACCTTCACAACACCCTGTTGTTATCATACAGCCAATAGACACCAGTGTTGAATGCCTTGATAAGGAGATTTGCAAGATTGTGACTGAAGTTACTGCCACTTCCTCTGAAACAACTGAAGCGTAGCCCACTTTTGTGCCCACTAAACAGCCTACACCCACTACTACTGGCAAACGGTACAAAATGAAGGCTGGCAGGTAAAAGAAACGCTCTGGTAGTTCTTCTTCCCCACCTATTCGCAAGTCTCCGAGACTGTGTTAGTTTTTGACAACATGTCCTGAAATCAAGGGGGAGAATGAGGAGTTTCTAATCTGAGATCTTATATAACTTAGCTTACTTTTGTTTTTGATTAGTTTTCTGTTTTTGTTTTTGTTTGATACTGCTACTTCTAATTCTATTTGATATTTTGTTGCTGCTTCTTCTCAAGGACAGTATGTAAGGAGTAAGGGGGAGTAAGGAATGTTTATGCTTTGTATGCATTTGAACTATTTTCTGCTCTGTTTTTTTTTAACTTATTTTTTCTATGCTTTGTGTTATTCTCTACCTATCTTATTTGATGTACGTTTTTATTTGCTCTAAATATGTTTTGGCTGAAGTGTTGTTTGACAAGTTTACCAACTTCACTTTGTGTCGTTTTTGTAGGATATACACATTCAGACATTGTTCTGTTATGTGCTTTGTAACTGCATACTATTATTATTTCCTTAAGCATGATATTTTTGTTTACCAGATCATGATTGTTTATAGTTATGTCTGACTTTTCTCTGTGTGATTTTTTTATTAGAAATAGTATAGTGTTTTCATCACAAGTTGCCCAAAAGGGGGGATTGTTAGTGTCAACGTAGGACAATTGCATGTGCCATGCACATGATAATTTTGACCAACTTGTGATAAAACAAGAATATTATATTGTTTATTATTTTACTGTTTCTAGAAGTATATAGGAATATTTGATTCATAATACATATCTTCTTAGATTAGGACATTATTTAATGTATCCTAGTTAAAATAGGAGAATATTTATTTGTGTCCTAAATTCTTAAGAAGTTATCTATATCACTTCCTATTATATTTATCTTTATCCTAATAAGAGTTTGATTAGGATTTTTATAAGAATCTAAGGAGATTTTGATCAGGCTTTCCACTATATATATTATTATGTTTACATAGCATACAAGATGTTGGTTAGGTGAGTCTATGTCACGGCATTCCAGGAATTGAAAGAAGAGCTTCAATGCAAATTGGAATGCTTCATTAATTTGATTTTATGAGTATTTTGTTCATGTATGAGAGGTTGTAATCGTGCATGAATCTTTGATTAGGTCTATCCGAGTTAGTAAACACTTGAGATAACTTGCGAGTTAAGTGTTTATGTAATTCAGTGTCAGATGTCGTGGTTATGATTTACTTAATATTGTGTTGTTAAGTTATCTGCGACAGAGAGTGAACAGTATTAATAGAGTTTAAGATCTTGGCTAGATTTTGTTTTACAAAGATTAGGTCAGCGTGTGAGAGTGAGTCAGCACTGTAAACGATCCTAAAGATTGTACAAACAAGAACTTAGTGAACTGTAGCTCTAAGCTGTCCGTGGGTGTAGGTTTTATAACCGAACCACGTAAAATCCTCCTGTGCTGATTTACATTACAGTTTACTGCTATATTCTTACAACTACATACTTCCAAAACTTACATTTCTTGTTTTAGAATAAGCATGTTTAGGATTTATTTTGATGCTTAGGAGCATGTTTAGGGTTTTTATGAATTTTTTCAACTCTTTTTTTGTTTTGCATGTTGGATAAGCATGTCAAGGTAAGTTCGCTTTCCGTTCCTTATTTAGAATCATGCCAGGATTTTTATTTCTTGCTTAGAATTATGTTTAAAAGTACATACATAGAATCATGTTTAAGAGCACATGAGTTGAATCATGATAAGGAAAACTTATAAATTGCTTTGAAGCATGCTAGGAAATAGCATAGAATTACGTAAAAATTGCCTTGATTGATTGAAATTACAATGTCTATCTTAAGTGATTGAATTATACTAGAAATACCATGTTTAGGCTAGAATTGCCATATATTACCATGATCACTATGAATAGGCTAGAATTGCCATGCTTAGATAGAATTACTATGATAGAATTATCAAATCTAGGTAGAATTGCCATGATTTTAGTTTATGGCCTCGTTTTGAATTTTAATTGATCTATGATTATTCATAATTGCCTTGAATATGTCATGATTAGAATGATGCCATGAAGTGATAGTGGTCTCACATTGATAATGAGGGACCATTACTTAAAATGAATAATTGAATGAATTTGTATGAATGCATGCTTGAACAGGCTTCATAAGCATTAAATAGACTCACGAATGATGGTGAGGAATTCATGATTTATCAAGTCTCAAATTGATTACTTATATTGAATGTATGACTTACATGAATGAATGTTATATTTTGAAGTGTTTCGAAGAACTTTATTATTGAGGAATAACTGGATGTAATCCTCAACCCTATCCCCTCTGTTTGCAAGGAAATGTAACTCTTTCCTCCTCACCTCCTTCTATCCTCACCTCCTTCTATATATGGATATACAATTGTTATTGATTGAAAATCATCTCACATGCCTTTAAGATGATAAAGCGATTAATGTGTGCATAAAACAAACAACTTAAGCAGAATATATGATAAGTGTCTATTTATATATCATTTTCATATCAATTCGTCCATGTCTCTTTGCTATATTCCTTGGTATTTTTATGTTTTTGTGTGGTTTTGATATTTGTAGGAGTTTTGGAGCAACTTGCACAAAAATGGAGTAAAACCCTTCATTTTCACCTCTGCTAGTCAACCATCTTCTCGGATTTAATTGTATTGATATACAATGAACCCGATGACATATTATATACCGTTGGAAAGCTCTCGAAGTCTATTTTCTGGAGAAATTTACGGTTTATAAATCCATTCAGTGTACCAAAAGTTGTAATCAAAACAGTGTGAGAAGTATAGAAATGTAATTCCACAAATCACTGTAGCATGTATAATACGGGGCACTGTAGCAATTCACTGTAGCAGAGTATTTAAACACATTTTAGGGTTTTATTTTGATAACTTGAAGAGGGGAGAACGTGGTGGAGGCTGCAGCTCTGGAATTCTTTCATCTCTTGGAGTTCTTGAAGGAGAAAGGAAGCTTGGAAAGAGGAAGAACTACAATCCAAAGAGAATTACATCAAATTTGCTAAGTTTTTCCCTTCCCTTTCATTTTCTGGAATGTCTCCATGTTGTATTGTATTTACCACGTTCTTAAACATGTGTAACTGAATCTGAATTGGTTGAGGGTGATTTCAAAGCCCCTGATATGGTTTTTGTAAGTTGATTGTGCAAGAAGTTTTTATCCAATTCTCTAATTGAATTTGCTTGTATTTTCCTATATCTAATGCTTATGATTGCTTGCTGGATTGTATTTCGAATGGCCAACTGAATATAATCTGGTTGTTGTCTATTGCTAGACTAGAAATCTTGATCCGTAATTGTCTTGAATTTCTAATCCTTAGTAGCAAATTGTGATCAGAGATTGCAATTGGAGAATACAACCTAAGTTAAATAATCCGAGCTTGTGTGTTTATTGCTTAGATCAACCTATCTTTCTTATCGTAATGCATCCATTGAATTAAATTTAGAGAGCTTGTTATAGGTTGTTTAATGGATAGAGATTAAATAAAGAGCCTGTTTTATTTAACAACAAAGTAAGGAAAGATTGGGATAACAGAGCTTGTTGTTATCTACGGTTGATAATTTCAATGGTGTAATTGGATGACAATTCTACAATTAATTCATAAATCCATATCTTGTGGTAGAGAAGGATCCCTTAACCAGGTTGCTCTCATTGATTTTTCAATCTGTTTAAATTTGCATTGTATTATTCTTTACTTGGATTAATATTTCATCTAGTTAATCAATCAACAAAACCCCCCTCATTTAGTTTATTGTTGCTTTTGAATAACAAATTCAATTAGAATCAATCCTCGTGGGAACGATATCTACTTATCACTTTATTACTTGTGCGACTATTATACTTGCTAGTTTTGAACGCATCAAGTTTTTGGCGCCGTTGCCGGGGATTGATTTTCTAATCAATTTGTTATTCTATTTTTACTACTGATTCTTGATTTTTATTTTCTGATTGTTTGTGTTTAGGCTTTTATGTTCGAGGGAGAAGTGGATCAACGACTTAAGCGAATCAAGGAGTTTCTCGAATCCTCGAATTTAAGACTAAATCAGTCAATTTCAACTCCACCTCCAGAATTTGACCTTGCACGACATACTTCCCTTCCATCTTCTTGCAGTTCAATCAAATCTGAATCGGAAGTAATGGCGATGCAAAACAGTCAAACTCTTAAGGAGTTAGCGGCTCCAATTGTTGATCAACAACCATTGTGCATAAATCTCAACCTTGAGGTAGAATTTGAGCTTAAATCTGGACTAATTCGTCTCTTGCCTACATTTCATGGTTTTGCAGGAGAGGATCCTATCAAATACCTCAGATAATTTCATGTGGTATGCTTAAGTATGAAGCCAACTGGCGTGTCTGAGGAGCAAATAAAATTGAGAGCTTTTCCATTCTCATTAGCAGATTCGGTGAAAGATTGGCTATACTATCTATCATCGGGTACCATCACCACGTGGAATGAGATAAGTAAACTCTTTTTAGAGAAATACTTTCGCATTTCAAAAGCTATAAACATTAGAAAAGATATTTGTGACATTCGACAACACAATGGAGAATCACTTTATGAATATTGGGAGAGATTTAAAAAGTTATGTGCTAGCTGTCCAAACCATCAAATTAGTGATGGACTTCTTATTCAATATTTCTATGAGGGTCTCCTACCAATGGAAAAGAGTATCATTGATGCTGCTAGTGGTGGAGCACTAGTTAATAAAACACCGAAAGTTGCAAGACATTTGATTAGCGACATGGCAGCGAACTCCCAACAATTCAGCAGCCAATTTGAGCCACAACTACTGAGGAGAGTAAATGAGTTAGGTACCCCGAACATTGAACAACAACTTTTTGAGCTTACCTCTCTTGTAAAAAAAAAAATGGCTGCAGGACATATGCATCAATCTTATGTATGTGGAGTATGTTCGACCACGGAGCATCCAACCGATATGTGTCCAACTTTGCAAGAAGGAGATACGGAACAAGCCAATGCCATGGGTGGATTTCTAGGACAACCAAGCCAAAGTTACAGTAATCATCAACCAATCACCCCAAATGCCATACCAAATCGGCCACCAGGTTTCAATCAACCAAGAGTGCAGCAACCATTTCAAATGCAACCACAGTCAGCACCACAACTAGCTCCACAAAACTCAGGTATGGCTCTCCAGGACATTGTTAAAGCACTTGCTACTAACACCATGCAATTTCAGCAGGAAACTAGGGCAAGTATCCAAAACCTGGAAAATCAAATAGGACAATTGGCTACTGACATGAGCAAATTCGAGAGCAAGAGCTTAGAAAAATTACCTTCTCAGACAGTGATCAATCCAAGAGAGAATGCTAGTGCAATCACTTTGAGAAGTGGAAAGCAATTACAAGTCCCACAAAAAAAGTCACAAACTAATGAAGGGGATGACACCACTTCCACCATGAACAAAACATCATCTTCTAAGGTAGACCTTAAAACTCAAATTTCTTCTTATGTTACTCCTCCACCATTTCCTAGCAGATTTGCAAAATCAAAGAAGAAGGAATAAGAACAGGAAATCTTGGAAACTTTTCACAAGATTGAGGTAAATATACCACTTTTGGATGCTATTAAGCAAGTGCCTCGTTATGCAAAATTTCTCAAGGAGTTATGCACCAACAAGAGAAAGTTGAAGGGAAATGAGAAAGTAAGTGTGGGGGAAAATGTTTCCGCTGTACTATAAAGAAAAATTCCTTCGAAATGCAAAGATCCAGGTACGTTTACCATTCCATGCACCATTGGTAGAACCACGTTTGAAAGGGCTATGTTAGATTTAGGAGCATCTATTAATGTCATGCCATATTCTATTTATGCTTCTTTGAATCTTGGACCCCTTGCGGAAACTGGTATTGTAATTCAACTTGCTGATCATTCTAATGCATATCCCAAGGGAGTTGTGGAAGATGTGCTTGTACAGGTGAATCAATTGGTTTTCCCAGCAGACTTCTATGTTCTTGAAATGGAGGATGAGACATCTCCTAATCCAACACCAATTCTTTTGGGGAGACCATTCTTGAAAACTGCTCGCACTAAGATTGATGTTCATGATGGCGCTCTCACCATGGAATTCGATGGCGAGGTGATTCGTTTCAATATTTTTGAGACAATGAGGTACCCTAGTGACTTGCATTCTGTTTTTGCAGTTGATGTTATTGATTCTTTGCCACAACAACATTTTGAGTTAACTCGCAAGAATGAATTGAATGTAGCTATTAGTGAGCACATAGGGACAGAAAATTCTAAGGAATCAAGAACTTTTATACAAGTGTCCAAAGAAATGGAGGAAGCTATGGCATGCTTAGATGAGACTATAGTTATAACCATAAACAGGTATGATATTTCTTACATTGAATTGCCTTTATCTAATGAGAAACTTCTTCGTTCTGTGATGAAAGCCAATACCTTGGAGCTTAAGCCACTTCTAGATTATTTGAAGCATGTGTTCTTGGGTGACAAAGATCCTTTGCCAATTACAATAGAAATGGGCCTTGCACCGCTAAAAGAAGAGAAACGCGTCCGAGTACTTAGAGATCACAAAATAGCTATTGGGTGGATGATTGCTGACATCCAAGGCCCAGCCATATGCATGGACCGTATCTTGTTAGAAGAAGGATCCAAGCCCATTAGTGAAGCACAGTGGAGATTGGACCCTTCCATGATGGAACAAACGTCGGGCTGAGGACGTTAAACCAAGCGCTTATTGGGAGGCAACCCAATGATTTTGCAAAATAAATAAAAAAAAGAGAAAAGAAAAATAAAATAAGGTAATAAGGATCGATTTTTGTGTCTCGAGCAGATTCCTTTCGTAGGCCATCAAATTGATCAGGTTTTATCTCTCTTTGCCATCTGTCTCATTTGTTTTTATATTTTTTACTTGTTTTTGACTTTTGTTTGCTATTGTGTTGTTATCTCTTTTATGTGTCTTTATTTTCGTTTTTGCTCTTTTCTTTTCCTTTCTTTTGTTTAATTTTTTGGGGAAAATTTTTAATTTTTTTTCGTCCTAATTGTGCTCATTTGTGCAAATAGCTTGATGAAACACCGGGGAACAGAATTGAACGGCCATTACTTAGAAGTTTTTGAAGCGTGATTTCTTGGAGAAGACTACGACATCAAACGATATACTGTAATATCTTTCCTTTTCTCCTCTTTAATTGGATGACCGATATCTTTCTGTCGAACCTTCTGGTAATATTTTCCTTCATCTTCCTCAAATGCTATGTCCAAATTTATAAATAGCGGATGACTAGACTTTGGGCGTTGATGCTTCAATATGTGCCTGCGCGATGATCCGCGATTGGCTTAGCGCGGAGGAGCCGCTCTGGTGGGTGGGGTCGTGATTTGTCCGGTGAGCCGGACATTAATCTCGCAAAATACATGCCTGGTCTAGGAAAGAGCTACTACGCCAAGAGGCGAAGAGCGAAAAGTTTACAAGTATTTTATAAATGTGCTAGATGGAATTGTAACCAGACTTGTCGTTCATTAGGTTTTGCGTCCAGGAATAGAGAAGATAAACTTTCATTTATAAAGAATGGTTTGAGTAATGAGTCGCTGGATAATGTTTTGTTAACTCTCGAGTCACATTCTTGTGGACTTGTT
>SNVD02007623.1:0-29807 GCA_013180625.2 Boswellia sacra
TCTATAAGAAGAATCTCTTCGAAACATATAAGGTAATTTACCACGATAAAAAATATGCCATTGAGGTGCTACCTCTCTTTTTCCTTTATTTATAAGAATGGAAGAGATTACCACTGGTTGAGTTTGTTTGTCCTTGAGGCATGCATTCTTGAGTGTGGATGTTTTTTCCTGCCTTTTTTCAAAACATGGCTCCTAACTCTTAATCTCATTTACCTGTACAAAATCAAGTAGAAAAGTCGTTAGAAGCAATGGGCACTAGTTGCATACTTGGTTCAAATGAAATGGTTAAACCAATTTTTGAAGGACTTGAAAAATTCTCATTTTGGATACAGTCTTCCATATTAATTTTAGTCCTATTAGCTTCCTCATTTTCATGATGCTTGAAAAATTCATTAATGTTAAAATTTTGGTTAAATTCCTTTGCATGATGAAATGAGGGCATAAATGAGGATTCGGTCTTTTCCTTGTTAGACGTAGGTTTATTAACCTCTTCCTTACCCTTTAGGATTGATTCATCATGTTTCTCATAAGGGTTAAGAACATGTTCTTTATCAACCTTACCATCATGAAGAGTATTAACCGAATCTTTGTCTAGATGTTGGCCACTTGAATGAAGACGTGGATTGATGGGTTTGGCTTTAGTTGAGATGAAAACTCACCTTTCTCATAAGTACTAAGTGCAAATGCAAGTTTTTCAAGAGCATCATTCAAGTTCGCCATAGTCTGAGCAGTTTGACTATTAAAAGCCTCTTGCTTTGCAATGAATGAATTTAATGTTTCTTCAAGATCCTCATAAGATGCATGATCATGAGATTTTTGAAAATTTTGATATGATTGAAAGGGAGGTTGGTAAGATTGTGCATGATTATCATTCCTCCAATCAAAATATGAGTGATTTTTCCATCCAAAACTACAATTTTGTGAGTAAGGGTAAGGATTTGACCTTTGGAAAGTATTTAAAACATTGGTTTGATCATGGAGACTTTTCCTAAAGGTAGGCACAATTGGGCACTCATCCGTAGGAAGATCATTAGTATTGAAAATGTGACAAGCAATTTCTTGCATACACTGCATCTCTAAATCCTAGACTTTTCTAACTAGGGATACAAATTTAACACGAAGATCATGATTTTTCCTAAAGTTATAAATGCCTCTACTAGATGTTCTTGGTACCCCATAGGTGCCAACATTATTCCTATTTTGGGCATCTTTTGCTAGTAAGTCTAGGTAATCCATGGCTTCATCAGGGTCTTTATTTTTAAATTGTCCATTATGCATTAATTCTACCATTTGCCTATCTTGATGTGTTAGACCTTCATGAAAATTAAAACTAGTCTCCATGTTTCCAAACCATGGTAAGGACAAGTATTAAGCAATGCTTTGTACCTATCCCAACATTGGTAAAATGTATCTCCTTCTTTTCGAGTGAAAGTAGTGATTTGCCTTCTGAGAGAATTTGTTATATAGAAAGGAAAGAAATTTTTTCAGAAATAGTTGTTGCATTTCATCCCATGAGCCAATGGATCATGACCTAAGATGTTGTAGTCATGTTTTAGCTGTATCTTTTAAAGAAAAAGGAAAAAGCTTTAATCTAAAGATGTTTATGTTACAACTTAGGTCACTATAGATATTGCAAAACTCTTTAAATTCTCTCAAGTGCAAAAAAGGGTTTTCAACATCTAGGCCATGAAAGTGGTGTAAGAATTGAATGAAATCCGATTCATGGTGGGAATATATTGCATCATGAGGGAAGACTATGCATGATTGTGTACAAGTTCTTATAATATTTATGTAATCCATTAATGTTCTTGGTTGGGTTTGAGCATGTTTTTCAAAGAAGATGAGTGGCTCCTAATAATTCTACCAACTAATGCAAAGAGAATGAAAGGATGAACCTATGCAAGAAAAAATAACAATAAAAATGAGAAAAGAAAATACTTAGGATTTTGTACGTCAAATTTTACCTTCCCCGGCAACGGCGCCAAAAACTTGACACATCCAAAAATAGGATTATCTCCCAAGTATAGGAGTGTTAAAGTATAAACTCGGTAAGACCGTGGTCGATCCACGAGCAAGGGGATTTAGTGGTACAAACTAAAGAATGAGAAATATGATATGAATAATTCAAATAATTAACAAGATGATATTAGCAAATAAAAGTAAAGATGGTGGGCAGTACTACCGACCATTCAAATGTAAAACAAAAGAAATAGGTGGTAAAACCATCCGTGGAAATAGTAGGTAAAACCTAGCATAGCAAATAAAATAACAAGTTCATAAACAATAAACAAGAATAATTAAAATACACAAATAAGAATAATTAACACAATAATAATCATAGTTAAGGTTAGGGGATCCGCTTTTGATATATCAAATAAGGATAAATAACCCATTTATAACTCAATTGAAATCCATACGTCAAGGAGGTTCCAATCGAAAGGCATATCATTTAAGCCCATTTTAGTTATATGAATTATATTTGTTTCACTGCCAATATTTATACCACTTCTTGTAAATGGGTTCAATTATCCAATGTGCCAATCACCATATGTCAACGACAAATCAAGGTTTCTAACTAGACTTGTGTCAATAAGGAAGAACCATACGACATCTAGAAAGGATCAAAGCATTTGATATGCCAAAGATTATCTACAATGGATCAAGACCTCCACTTTACGAGTGGTTTCAAGATTGATTAAGAAAATAAATATAAATCATATAAAATAAATAGCATAAGATTATGATTATTAAGCACATGTCTAGGGTTAGAAAATTCTTATCCTCATATCAAGGGTTTCACCCTTCCACCTTAGTAGAAGAGAATTTAGCAAGACTTTATAAAAGAAAGAAAACAAATTGTAAGAAAAATGAGATTTATTAATAACATTAAGAGAACAAAACACAAAAGAGAAACCACAATAATAAGAGATCCCAGTCAAGGCCAATATGCCCTCCTTGGTCACAAGGTACTTCTATTTATAGATACATTCAGGGACAAAATTGTCAAATTACAAAGGGACAATTGTAAAATATCTTGTTGATAATTTAGATCATCATGTGCACTGACTTTGACCACCGATTTCAGCACTGAATTATTTAGAAGTTTGATCACATATCTTCATGAAAGTTGCAGATATTTCTCTCAGATTTCTAGAACATCTTGATTCATATAATTTGGATACGTAAATCAAGAGATATGGTCAAAATACACAGGCATGGTCAAGCTAGGTTGAAACTACAGATGGGTTCACTTTAAGCTTATTTTTTGTCCACTAAGAGCCGGAATTTGATGATGCTTCTGAAATATGATCTTGTAGATAATTTAATCAGCTTTCAAATAAATTAAGATTTGCACCATTATGATCTATAAATAGAAAGTTATGCCTATTTTATCAAACTTGTAACAAAAACCAAAATTAAGATGAAGTTAATTCAAAAGATGCAAAGACCACAAATATGCTTAATTTGAGGAATTTAATGACACTATTAACGAAATGTGATGAATTAAGCTCTTATTAAACATACATATTTACGTGTTCATCAAGTGAGAAACTACATAACATGGAATAATTCAATCAATACACCCACTCTTGGAATGAATTAAGATTAAAATAAGGGAAACAGAAGTTTTGGCAACACCATTCAAAAGATTATCTAATATGCTAGATAATGAAAATGCAACTTAGGAGATATTATAAAAATTTATGGACAAAATAACTTTCATAATCAATTATTTTATATTGTACCTAAACAAGTTACAAGAATAGAAGAGCAAATAAATAATATTAAATTAAAACATTCTTCGACATTTCCTCAAGATAATTCTCCACCACTATTTAAATCAGTTCAACAAAATATTACACCAATAAAACTTCCTGAAATAGACTTAATTAATTAGATAAATAAGAAACTTAAGATATCACAAAGTTGTTCTAATAATATTAATATTATAGATAAAAATCAACAAAGTGATACTCAATCTATTACAACGTTAGAAGATATAGATGAAATTAACAAAGCAACTAGGAAGGATAAATGGAAACAAACCCGTACAAGAATATATTATCCAAGACCTACTCCACCAGAATTAATATATGAAGAAAGAAAAACAAGTTGCTTCAAATAGATATGCAGATGATTCAATTTATGAATGGAATATAGAAGGTAAGTCAGAATATGAAATAATTAATATCTTAAAAGAAATAGGAATGACATCTACTGCTTACAAAGCTTAGAAAATAAGTGATAATGAAGCTGCTAAGTTATTAGTTACAAGTTTTCCAGGATCATTAAATATTGGTGAGACAATTATATAGGATTTAATAATCAACCGTTAACACTTAACCATGTAGAAAAAACCCAAGTAGAAGATGAAGATGGGTTTGTAACTATTCACGAAACCCAAAATGTTGTAGAAGTACTAATATATACTATTTCAATGCATTTCATAGGAAATCCTATAGAAGAATTAGCTAGTTCGAAAATAATTTTAACGAATCTTAGGTGTCCAACTTTAGGAGATTTTAGATGGCATAATGATGTATGTATAACAAACATATTTAAAAGACAAGACTGCAATGCTCCTTTATGGAAAGAGAGAATCATTTTAGGATTACCAAAATTCTTTGATGAAAAATAGTCAATAAATTAACAGAAATAACAAGAGGAAATTCAATTCCTTTGGATAATATAAGATATGGTCAATTGTTTGCTTTCATTAAAAAACGAAAGTTTGACAACTTGTCCAAAACAAGAAGAAAAAAGAAAAATAGAAAGATTTAGTAAAATGATGGGATCATGTTGTGAACAACATGGTTATGAAAATCTTAGGCCACCATCCTATTCTAGGAAATATAAAAAGAAAAAATCAAATTATCTTTACAAATATAAAAGTCAATTTGATAATCGATACTATAAGAAGAATAGGAAAAAGTAGAAACCTAAGAAGAATTATCCAAAGTCTAAAAAACACTTAACATGTTGGAATTATAGACAACCTGATCATATATCAAAACAATATAATAAGAAAAATAAAGTCAACGAACTTTTAAATGATCAAGATGAACTAAGAAATAAAATTAATAAATTATTATTTAGTGAACAATATAGGCAAGAATATACTATTAGTGATGAGGATAATGATATTCAAGAAATTCAAGATACTGATAAGACATCAGAAATCAATAACTCTTAAAGTTATACAGAAGGATTATATAACTATAACCAAATTAATGTTATTACTAAAAATACTGATGAACAATTTCTATTGGATATTATTGAAAAAATGGAAGATTCGAATATAAAAAGGGAATATTTAATAAGATTAAAAGAAATATTAGAACAAGAAAGTAGTATTAAGACTCTAGAAACATTTAGTTTTAATAAGATAGAGACAAATATCCATCACAAAGCTTATTCAAACAAGTTACTATAGAAGAATTACAACAAGAAATTAGAAATATAAAGAAACAAATAAAAGAAATCAAGAAAGAAATTCAAAATCTACAATTAGAACAATAATACTTGAATCTAAGAATAAAGATCAAAATTTAGCTTCCAGCTCACAAACAAAAATAGATTATATACAAACTATAGAAAAGATTAAATATAAAAAATGGCACATAGGAATTTTATTACATATAGATAATTATTTTCAAATAGAATTAGTTGCTTTATTAGACTCAAAAGCATACCAAAATTGTCTTAGAGAATGTCTTATTCCAACACAATATTATGAGAAAATGTATAAAAGACTATATGGTGCAAATGAAATTGTTGACCCAGGTATAGCAACCCAAGAGGAGGGGTGAATTGGATTTTTATTTTTAAAAACGGATTTATAAAACTTTTCTTGAAAGATCAAAATTAGTTCACTCTTTCTTTGAGAATAAATGTGAAGAAGATGAAATTAGAAGTTATCAAAGATGCGATCAAGAGAATAACAATAACAAACAATCACAAGTGCAAGTAAATATAAAAAGGATAGGGACAGAGAGAGTGCAAACTCAATTTATGTGGTTCGGCAAACCTTGCCTACGTCCACAAGCTCTAGCTCCCCCACAAGCTAGGCTTTCCACTAAGTTGTAGAATTCTTTACAACTTCCTTGATGAACAACCTCGCCAAGACTTTTTCCTTCAACCCTTGATAATACCAAACCAAGAGTTCTTTACAACTTGCTTGATGAATAACCTCCCCAAGACTTTTTCCTTCAACCCTTGATAACACCACACCAAGAGTTCTTTTTGATGAACAAGCTCACCAAGAGTTCTTCTTGATGAACAAGCTCATCAAGGCTTCTTCCTTCAACCCTAGATAACACCACACCAAGAGTTCTTCTTGATGAACAACCTACCAAGGCTTCTTCCTTCAACCCTTGATAACACCACACCAAGAGTTCTCTCAAGTATGACTATTATCCTTTACAAGAAGATCTCACTCTCACCACAGTATAAGAACAAAGATAATTGTTTACAATAAAATACAACTCTTCTCAAATAGTAGATAAAGAATATAAAAGCTCTCTAAATGGTATTTCTCTTATTTTTGGCTTGATGGATTCTTGTTAAATGCATGGGAGAAGGGCTCCTTTTATAGGCAAATGAGATGAACTTAATCAAGTGAAGACACCAACTCTAAATTTTCTGCCCACTATAAAAACCGTAATCTTGTCTGCCATTTTTGTTAATGTGCCGATTGAAATTTGAAAATCTTCAAAACATAAAAAATTTGCATATTTGAATTAGGAATCAAGTCATTTAGATATCTCTTTCTCAAGATAAGGACAAAAGGCTATTCGGTACTCATGTGAGTTGAATTTTCTTCCTCGTGTCAGTCCACTGACTTGCATGTTGATTATGTCAGCCTTCTATTTAAAATTTGAATATTTTCAAAACATGAAAGTTCTGGATATTTTAATAAGCTTTCCAAAAGATCAAAAATCAAGTCATTTGGATATCTCTATCTCAGGATATGGACAAAAAACCATTTGATGCTTATGTGAGTTGATTTTTCTTCCTTATGTTAGTCCACCGAATTGCATATCAATTATGTTAGCCTTTCATTTGAAATTTGAATTTCTTAAAAAAATACAAAATGTGCTTCATTAAATCATCTTTCCAATGCCATAAGAATCACATCATTTGGATATTTCTAGCTCAAGATATGTCCAAAATAGTATTTGGTGCTCATGTTAGCTACTTCTATTTGTCTTTTAAATTTCATGATGATTTGGACAACCTTGCACTTAAAATTTGAATTTGTTTAAACATATAAAATGTTATAAATTGAGTAAGCTTTCCAAAGGCTCAAGAATCACGTCATTTGGACATTTATAGAGAAATATATGACCAATTGTTTGAACATTGCTCATGTGTCACATTCCTTAAGTCAAACCTTGTTCTTAAGCTTTGGTGCCTTTAACTTGTTTTCTTCTCCTTAGCTTCAACACTTCATTTAAATAAGCCTCTTCTTGATTTTACAATTATTTCAATGATCTTATTCTTGAACATAAATAAACATATTAGTAATACCTCAATGAATCAATCTATATTGTCATCATCAAAATTATCATGGAGCCTTAGGGCTAACAATCTCGCTATTTTTTATGATGACAAACCATTGATTGCTTTAAAATAATATCTAAAATCAAGAATAAGCAAAAAGTTGGCAATTGTTATGAATATAAACAATCCAACCATTTCTTCCCCTTTTGTTATTATCAAAAAGATGTAATCAAATTAACTACTCCCCTTAAATATGTTCTGCCCCTTAACATATGCTACCATTCAAATATTATCATATAAAAGAAAAATTTTAGACATATCCAACATGCCTAATTCTCTTCTAATTATGCAAAATCTTTTTTGACTAAGGAGTTTTGTAAAAATATCGGCTAATTGTATATCGATAGGAACAAATTCTAAAGAAATATTACCTTTTTGCACATGATCTCTAGTAAAATGATGTCTAATCTCTATATGCTTGGTCCTAGAGTGTTGTATGTGATTTTTTGAAATGTTGATGGCACTTGTATTGTCATATTTGATGGGAATATGATCAAATACCACACCATAATCTTTTAAAATTTATTTCATCCAAAGAGCTTGTGCACAACAACTTCCTACTACAATATACTCGGCTTCCGCGGTTGATAAGGCAACAGAATTTTGTTTCCTACTAAACCATGAGACTAATGCATGTCCTAGAAAATGGCAAGAGCCACTAGTGCTCTTTCTATTAAGAAGTCTTCCGGCAAAGTCCGCATCAAAATAACTAATTAGATCAAAATTATCACACTTAGGATACCAAAGACCTAGATTTATGGTTCCAAGAAGATATCTAAATATCCTCTTGACAGCCTTAAGGTGAGATTTCTTTGGACAAGATTGAAATCTAGCACACATACACACACTAAACATAATATCGAGTCTACTAGCAGTTAAATATAAAAGAGAGCCAATCATATCTCGATATTTTGTTACCTTAACATCTTTTCCTTTCTTATCTTTGTCAAGCCTTGTTAAGGTACCCATAGGTGTGTTATATGTTCTTGAATTATCCATGCTAAACTTCTTGAGAAGATCTCTTGCGTATTTGGCTTGATTTATGAAGATCCCATCTATTGATTGCTTGATTTGAAGTCCAAGGAAGAAATTGAATTCTTCTATTAAGCTCATTTCAAATTCTTTTTGCATGCACTTGGAAAATTCGTCACACATAGAAACATTAGTAGCACCAAATATAATATCATCAACATAAATTTGAACAATTAATGAATCATCATTTTTGGTTTTAACAAAAAGAGTAGTATCAACTTGTTTCATTTCAAAACCATTGTTAATGAGAAATTTGCTTAATCTATCATACCATGCTCTTGGTGCTTGTTTCAAGCAATAAAGTGCCTTTTTGAGTTTGAAAACTTGGTTTGGAAAATCACGATTTTGAAAACCAAGAGGTTGCTTTACATATACTTCCTCTATAATGTAACCATTTAACAATGCACTTTTGACATCCATTTGATATAATGTAAAATTTTTATAACATACAAAAGCACACAACATTCTAATGGATTCTAATCTAGCAACTGGTGCAAAGGTTTCCTTATAATCAATATCTTCTTCGTGATTGTATCTTTAAGCAATAAGTGTAGCTTTGTTTGTAATAATGGTGCCATTTTCATCTAGTTTATTTCTAAAAATCCATTTAGTGTCTATAATAGAATGATTTTTGGGTCTAGGGACTAATTCCCAAACTTGATTTCTCTCAAATTGATTCAGTTCTTCTTGCATAGCCAAAATCTAACTTTCGTCATTTTTGACTTTTTTAAAAGATTTTGGTTCAAATTCAGAGACAAATGCAAAATGATTACAAAAGTTCCTGAAAGAAAATCTAGTTTTCATAACTTGTGATGGTTTGCTAATAATGAGATATTTAGGGTGAGCTTTTGCGTACCTCCATTCCTTCGGTAATTCTTGGGAAGAATCATTTACTTCCTCAAGCTTTTCTTGTTGAAGTTGCAATTCATCTTGGCTCTTTTCATCAAGCCTTGATTCCTTGATTTGCCTTTCTGCCTCAACAATATTATCATCTAAATTCTTCGAAGAAATCACATTAGTTTCATGAAATTCAACATGTATAGATTCTTCAATAGCAAGAGTCTTTTTGTTAAAAACTCTATATGTTTTACTATGGTTGGAGTAGCAAAAAAAAATTTCAACATCGGCTTTTGCATCAAATTTTTCCAAGGTTATCCTTGGTGTTTAAAATAAAACATTTACATCCAAAAACTTTAAAAAATCTAATGTTGGGTTTCCCTCCTTTCGAAAGTTCATAAGGAGTTTTCTTTATTAAAGCTCTAATATAGACTCTATTGATTATAAAGCATGCGGTATTAATGGCTTCGGCCCAAAAATATTTTAGCAAATTATTTTCAAGTAACATGGTCCTATCCATTTCTTAGATAGTCCTATTTTTTCTCTCAACAATACCATTTTGTTGTGGAGTTCTAGGTGCGAAAAAATTATGTTCAAAACTATTTTCATCACAAAGATTTTCAAATGCAACATTGTCTACTTCACCACCATAATTACTCATAATGGACACAATAGAATACCCTTTTTGATTTTGAACTTTTTTTGCAAATTTGAAAAAGGTTGTGTAGCCTCATTTTTAGTTGTCAAGAACAACACCCAAGTGAATCTTGAATAATCATCTACAATAACAAAAACATAATACTTTCCACCAAGGCTTTGAGTTGTTGATGGTCCAAATAAATCCAAATAAAGTAATTGTAGAGATTTATTAGTTGAAATAAATTTCTTCTGTTTAAAATAAGTTCTCACTTGTTTTTCAAATTGACAAGCATCACAAATCTTATCCTTTTCAAATTTTATTCTTGGAAGACCATCAACTAAATCATTTTTAGAAATTTTTTAAATTGTGTCCATGCTAGCACGACCTAATCTTCTATGCCATAACCAAGCATCATGATTAACAATGAAACAATTTTCCACATGATCATTAACATCAATATCAATTGTTTAAATATTACCACATCTATTACCAATAAATAATATCTTATTTTACTAACATCCTTAATCACACATCTATTAGGCTCAAAAGCAACAAAATATCCCTTATCACACAATTGACTAATGCTAATCAAATCATGTTTCAAACCATTAACAAGCAAAACATTTTCAATAATAGGTGAAGAAGGGTTGCCAATATCACCATGTCCGATTACCCTTCCTTTAGCATCATCATCGAAGGTCACATATCCTCCTTTCTTCATGATTAATCTCGAGAACTTGGAGGCATCTCCGGTCATATGCCTTGAGCATCCACTATCCAAGTACCACTTGTGTTTGCCACTCCTTTGTTTTTATAATCAACATTCAAAGAGTGACTTTTTAGTACCCAAATGTTCTTGGGTTCTTGGGGGTTAGTTATGGTACTTTTTGGAACCCATATTTGTTTCAAATTAGGATTTCTCTTAATGTAGCAAGAACGCACTTTGTGTCCTTTTCTTCTACAACAAGTACATGAATGATTAGGACTATTCCTAGAAGATGCATGAGCAAAATAGCTTTTAAAATATTTTTGATTTTTGCGAGTTTTATATCCTAAGCCTTTTTTATCAAAAACACACCTTTGGTTTTGTAACATAGAGTTCAAATTTTTTGTGCTTTTTGTAAAACTATCAACAATATTTCTTAAGTCATTATTTTCCTTTTTCAAAATAACATTTTCTTTCTCCAATTTATCAAAATCCTTTTGTTTTAAAATCTCATTTTCAGTTTTTAATGAATGTATTTGATTTTCCAAACTTTCAAATCTTTTTGTTTTAAAATTTCATTTTCCTTTTCTAAAGCTTCATTTGTTTCCATCAACTCTTCTGATTGTGATAACATGATTTTTGACTTCTTTTTGAAAGCATTGATTTTTGAATTTTTTTTATCAACTTGTACATGTAAATTTTGGAATGCTTCAAGTAATTCATCATATGAAAGTTTAAGATCATAGTTTAGAATACTTACCTCATCTTCTCATAAAGCCATAAAGCACGTGTTGCAATCTTCTTCTTCATTCTCCTTCAAGGTGATTTCATGAGTCATAGGAGAACCCATAAGTTCTTCTAATGGTAGTTTGGTGAGGTCCTTTGCTTCTTGAATTGCCGTCACCTTTGGTTCCCAAGATTTTGGTAGACACCTAAGAATCTTTCTGACCATTTCAACATTAGAGTAAGATTTACCAAGAGATTTCAAACCATTGTTAATATCCATAAATCTAGTAAACATTTCAAAAATTGATTCATCCGGTTTCATTTTAAAAAGCTCATAACTATGAGCTAGCATACTAATTTTGGACTCTTTAACTTGACTAGTTCTTCATGAGTTACTTCAAGTGTGTGCCATATTTCTTGTGCCGTAGAACAAGTAGATATTCTATTAAACTCATTTCTATCTAGAGCACAATATAACACATTCATAGCTTTAGCATTCAAACTCAATTTCTTTTTATCATCTTCACTAAACTCTTTAGGTTCTTTAAGCATGCTTTCTCTATTTTCAATTTTGCTAGGAACAAAAGGTCCTTCCAAACAATAGACCATAAATCATAATCAAAAGATTGCAAGAAAATACTCATTCTAGTTTTCTAATAAGAGTAATCACTTCCATTAAAAAATTGAGGTCTAGAGATAGAAAGCCCCTCAACATATGAAGTTGGATTAAAAGTTGCCATAGCCCAAAATCGGTTAAGATTTAAAAAAAAAAAAGAGCAATCTTGCTCTGATACCACTTGTTGACCCAGGTATGGCAACCCCGGGGGCGGGCGGGGGGGGGGGGGGGGGGGGGGGGGGGGGGGGTGGGGGTGTTGGGTAGGGGTGGGGTGTGAATTGGGTTTTTATATTTAAAAACGGATTTATAAAACTTTTCTTGAAAGATCAGAATTAGTTCACTCTTTCTTTGAGAATAAAGGTGAAAAAGATGAAATTAGAAGTTATCAAATATGCAATAAAGAGAATAACAATAACAAACAATCACAAGTGCAAGTAAATATAAAAATGATAGGGATAGAGAGAGTGCAAACTTAATTTATGTGGTTTGGCAAACCTTGCCTTCGTCCACAGGCTCCTAGCTCCTCAACAAGCTAGGCTTTCCATTGAATTGTAGAATTCTTTACAACATGCTTGATGAACAACCTCCCCAAGACTTTTTCCTTGAACCCTTGATAACACCACACCAAGAGCTCTTCTTGTGAACAAACTCACCAAGGCTTCTTCTATCAACCCTTGATAACACCAAACAAAGAGTTCTTCTTCATGAACAACCTCACCAGGGCTTATTCCTTTAACCCTTGATAACACCACACCAAGAGCTCTCTCAAGGATAACTATTACCTTTTACAAGAAGATCTCACTCTCACCACAATTCAAGAACAAAGATAATTGTTTACAAAAAAATACAACTCTCCTCAAAGAGTAGATAAAGAATATAAAAGCTCTCTTAACTTGATATTTCTCTTATTTGTGGCTTGATAGATTCTTGTTGAATTCATGAGAGAATGGATCCTTTCATAGGAAAATGAGATGAACTTAATCAAGTGAAGACACCAACTCCAAATGTTCTGCCGCCCACCATAAAAACCGTAATCTTGTCAGCCATACTTGTCAATATTTCGTTTGAAATTTGAAAATCGTCAAAACATAAAAGATCGGCATATTTGAATCAAGAATCAAGTCACTTGGATATCTCTATCTCAAGATATGGACAAAAGACCATTCGGTGCTCATGTGAGTTGATTTTTCTTCCTTGTGTCAGTTTACCGACTTGCATGTTTATTATGTCAGCCTTCATTTAAAACTTAAAATTTTTCAAAACTTCAAAGATCTGGATATTTGAATAAGCTTTCCAAAACATCAAGAATCAAGTCATTTGGATATCTCTAGCTCAAGATATGGACAAAAGATCATTCAGTGCTTATGTGAGTTGATTTTTCCTCCTTGTACCAGTCCACCGACTTGCATGTCAATTATGTTGGCCTTCCATTTGAAATTTAAATTTCTTAAAAAAATATGAAATGTGCTTCATTAAATCATCTTTCCAATGCCACAAGAATCACATCATTTGGATATCTCTAGCGCAAAATATGTCCAAAATATTATTCGGTGCTCATGTCAGCTGTTTCTATTTGTCTTCTAAATTTCATGATGATTTGGACAACCTTGCACTTGAAATTTGAATTTCTTTAAACATATAAAATGTTATAAATTGAGTAAGCTTTTCAAAGGCTCAAGAATCACGTCATTTGGACATTTATAGAGAAATATATGACCAATTGTTTGAACATTGCTCACGTGTCACATTCCTTGAGTCAAACCTTGTTCTTAAGCTTTGGTGCTTTTAACTTGTAGTCTTCTCCTTAGCTTCAACACTTCATTTTAATAAGCCTTTTCTTGATTTTAATAAGCCTTTTCTTGATTTTCATGTAATTTATATGGCGTGTGGTTTTAATTTCCAGTTCTTGATTGTGTTTCTTTAAAATAGTTTTTTATTAGTTTGTTATAATTAGCAAAAAATAAACTAATCATAAATTATTACTAAGAGAAAATTTAATGAAGCTTAAAAAAAAAAGAAATTACTGATCATAATATGATTAAAAGACAAAAATCAGTAATTAAAAAAAAAAGGTGAAGGGAAAAACTCCATTAGTGAACTTGTTGGTCTTTCTTGCTTGATTAATTATAGCTGTTTGTGTCTTGATTATTGATTATTGTGTTTTGGTTGATTGATATTTGAGACTTACTGAAAATAGATCATATTTTGGATTGGTAATTTTGTTTAATGTAATTTTGTGTTGTTAGCCGACCGACCCAAAACAATGGGTTATGCATCGGGTTTCCTCTTTTAAAAACCCGACAACGGGTCTAATTTTCTTAACCCGACACGTGATCGGGTTGAGTCAGATTTGGTAAAACCCGACCTGACCCGATCCGTGTACACCCCTACTTTTTGCTTGTTTCTTCATTGGTGTAGTTTCGACATTGTTGTCGAAAGACAGCTATTCGTTTGCGTTTGCATCAGTTGCACATTTGCCAGGATTTTACCTCATCCAAGCGGAAAAAAACTATTTTTCCCTTCAGGTTAGTACTATCTCTCTCTCTCTCACGCTTTATGTTACCTGCTGAGTTTATATCATTTTGTTGATTGGTTGTTTTAACAATATATAACATCTTTGCTTTGTTACTCAATGGCTAACTTTATATCATTTATGTTAATTAATCATTTTGTTAAATTAATGCATATTTACGATGATTATAATGCCTAAATCTACACAAACATGGCTAAATGATTGTAAATTTCTTCTTGTTCCTATTTATTATGCTATTTGCAACAATGCATTATGATTATAATATTTTCAAACCGTATGGATATGTTGTTCAAAGTTGTGTTTTTTTGTTTTGATTGTTTTTGTCTTTTTCACTTATTCATTGTTAGTAAGTTCTTCAAATTTTGGCATTTGATTAGTTTACATTAAGCACCTTCCCCAAATACTACCATCATAATCGTAGAAAACATGAAAAACAATACAACTAATGTTCTAGAACTCGAAACTCACATTTTGTTTTGAAAATAAAAAATAATAAAAACGTTTTATAACATAACAACAAGCTTATTAGTGTAGGTGTACTGCCTATTCCCATGATGGACAAATCCTAGATTTGGTCTAGTAGATTGTTTGCGGAGTATGACATAGGGGCTAAGAATTTCCTATAGTTTACAAGTGCGCACTCAACTAACACAAACTTCATGAAATGCCCGTGTAATGCATGTTGTTGACTAGCCTTCCACACCCAAAAAGAAGTATGAAACCATCTATTCTATAACGGTTTTGGCACAACGTACATAACTTGGATTTGGCATGGTGAAGCAAATCCGAATGGGGAAGAAAGCAATAAGAAGTCATAATTTGCTGATTGCAGAATTCCCCTTAGATGATACACTACATACGGTCAATTATGTCTTTAAGTACCATGAGGATGATCCGAAAACATTAAAAGATTTATTTGAGGATTATACCTTGGTTGCACTTCCCTCTCAAAACTCTTTGCATTGATGCAACTTTACAAAATTAAAGGTATATTTGGTTGGCCAGACAATAGTTTCTCATAATCACTCATGGTTTTATCAGAAATGTTATCACCAAACAACGAACTACCTTTATCCATGTATGAATTAAGAAAAAAATGGTTGCATGGGTTTGTTATATGAAAAAATAGATGTATGTCCAAATGATTGCATTTTATATAGGAAAGAGTATGCATTTTTAACTTCTTGTCCAACATGGGGGTTTTCAAGATGGAAAGTACACAGTAAAACTTCCAAAGTGAAAAAAGGCATTCCAGCAAAAAAACTGTGGTACTTCCCTCCCATTCCTAGGTTTAGGAGGTTGTTTCAGTTCCTTCAGATTACAAAAATCCTTACTTGGCATGCTAAAAAAAAGAATCACAGATGGTAAACTTAGACATCCTGCTGACACACTATCTTGGAAATTAGTTGATAGGATGTGGCTTGCTTTCGGGGTTGAAAGTAGAAACCTTCATCTAGCTATTTCAACTGATGGAATAAATCCACATAGTTCCCTAAATACTACTTATAGCTGTTGGCTTGTTGTCATGGTTATTTACAATCTTCCTCCTTGATGTGCATGAAGAACAGATTCATGATGTTGTCTCTTCTGATATCAGGATCACGACAACCCGGTAATGACATAGATGTTTATTTGGCACCATTGTTAGATGACTTGAAGCTTTTATGGGAGGAAGGTGTTGAGATGTATGATGCTTACAAGAGAGAAACTTTTAACATGCGAGTTCTATTGTTATGGATGATTAATGACTTAACCTTTCTAGTTGCTCAGTAAGAGAGTATTATGCTTGTCCAATATGTGGGGAAGAAACTGTTACAAGTAGATTAAAACATGGCAAGAAAAATATATACATGGGCCATAGGCGATTCATCCTTAAAAATCATCGATTTCGAAAACAAAAGAAGGCCTTCAATGGGGTGCACAAACAAGGTGTTGCTCAAAAACCTGTAAGCGGGAAGGCAATCTTAGAGAAGCTTCAAAAATTTGAAAATACATGGGGGAAGAGTAAGGATAGAAAGCAAAAAAAAAAAAAGCGGACAATGATGATTTCATATGTTGGAAGAAAAAAAATCAATTTTCTTTAATCTTTTGTACTGGAAACATTTATATGTACGTCACAACCTTGATGTGATACGCATTGAAAAAAATGTTTGTGATAGTATTTATGGGACCTTATTAAATATTCCTGGAGAAACAAAAGATAGTCTTAACTCTAGGTTAGACCATGTGGATTTGGGTTTGAGGGAAGATTTACATCCACCGGTGGTAAATAATCGTACGTATTTGCCTCCTGCATGTTACACACTGAGTAGAATAAAGAAACAAATGTTTTGTCAGACATTATATGATCTTAGAGTCCCTTATGAATATTGTTCCAACTTTAAGAATGTTGTATCCATGGATGAGTTAAAGCTTATTGATTTGAAGTCCCATGATTGTCATGCTCTCATGCAACAATTTCTTCCATTAGCTGTACGAGTAGTGATGCATAATCAAGTTTGTTATCCAATTGCACAATTTTGTATATTCTTTAATGAACTTTGCACCAAAGTGGTTGATGTTCCTAAGTTAGATAAGGTCCAAGCCAATCTCGTTATTACCTTGTGCTTGTTCGAGAAGCACTTAGCCCTTCTTTTTTTTGACATCATGATTCAATTAACCATACATCTAGTTAGAGAAGTTAGGTTTATGTAGGCCTGTATATCTTAGATAGATATATCCTTTTAAGAGATTCATGAAAATCCTTAAAGGGCATGTTCGAAATAGAAATCAACCTGAAGGTTGTATTGCTGAGTGTTATATTGCCATTGAAGCAACAGACTTTTGCTCTGAATATGTGTCTTTTATTGATGAAGCAATTGAACCCGATGGTCCGTTGCTTGGAGGTCATGTGATTTCAATTAGTCAAGTCAAATGGTCACAAGCACACCTTTATGTCCTCTAAAACATGGACGAAGTCCAAACCTTCATTAAGTAAGTGGACACTTTCCTTTGTAACTTATTGTATTCATATTTTGTCTTTAATTCTGTATTTGGTATTAACCAACTTTCTTGTGTATGTTAGACTGAATACGAAATGGTTGAAGACATATTTTCCAAAGCAATCCAAAAATGCTAAGTGGGTTTAAGACGAACATAATTAAACCTTCATTTATTAGTTCAAAGAAGAGTTTAATCAAGCCTTCTTATACTTTGTTCCAAAAAAATCATATTTTAATACTTCTTTGTTTTTTCCTTTAACAACAATTACATTACATTCTTGGTAGGTCAAAAGGTTTGATTAACAATGGGGAAGATCTCACTTCCACCTTGAAATGGTTTGCACAAGGACCCTGTCATCTTATTCGGGTTATGTCATCAACAATTGCCACTACCACACAAGGACCTTAGGGAAAACAAGGTTCATCAAAATAGTAGGGTGGCTATTGCTTCAAGGAGAATACAGATTGCAAGTGCCAAAGATAAAAACCCAATAGTTGAGGATTTAAGTTTCTTTGGTGTGATAAGGGAAATCTGGTCTCTTGACTATCACATGTTTAGTTTTTCCATGTTTAAGTGTGATTGGGTTGACAACAATTGAGGGATTAGGGTGGATTAATTAGGTGTGACACTAGTAGATCTATCCCATATTGCACACAAATCAGATTCATTTGTCCTAGCATCATAAGTAAAGAAAGTCTTTTATGTTGCTGACCAATGTGATAACAGGTGGTCTATTGTGTAATTCACAAGTGATAAATCGTATAAACTTGATAGAAGTGAAGATGAAATCCTACCCTTAGTTGAACAACATCCCGTTACCAATGTTATGCCCCCTTTAGATGCATTTGACATGTGTGATAATGATGATAGCGACTATATTCGAGATGATATAGTGGGTATATGGATTGATAACAATACATTGAAATGAAGTGACATTAGAAATGGTACCTATTTACCATTAGAGTTAGTTGATTATCACAATTTCTCATGGTGTATGCTAATTTGCACATGATTTCAATTAGTTGCTGATTTTTATTACTTACTACTTCATTTGTTTTACATCTGTAAGTGGGTGGCAATTGGAGATACAGACACCGATTGGCAAAATGTGGATGTTAAATATAAAAAGAACATTTGGGCTAATCTCATGTTATGCTACTGACAAAAAAATACAAAATTATTCTTGTTGCCTTTTGTTAAATCTCTATGTAGGAATTTAGGATTGTGTTCCTATTAGATACATATTTGATTCTCCCTTTTCTATTTTATTTTCCCTTATTGTACTATATATATGTATACCTCTTTACAATGGAATACATACAAATTTTTCCCCTAAATTTGTTTCTCCCTCTCTCTCTCAATATGGTATCAAAGCGTGGTTTTGATCTCCTCTTATACTATTTATCCTTTAATTTTCGTTTAATCCATAAACCCTAAATCTCCAACCACCATCAACTTACTTTATCCCAATTTCATCTTCCATCACCCCTTTAACCAAAAAAAAAAAATTACAGTTACTGTTTATCAATATACTGTTCACTAGTGCTACTGTTTATCGGTTTACTGTTCACCAGTTACTGTTCACGACGAGTACTGCTCATCAGACTGTTATCGGAGTTACTGTTCATAGACGAGTACTGTTTATCGAAGTTATTGTTCACAGATAGCACATAATTCAGTTTTTTCTTAAAAATTTTTTCCATGTGGTGGATCCGTTTGGAAGAAAAATTGTGTTTGGGTTTTCATGGCTTCTCAACCGTCCTTTAATCCTCCTGGAGGTGGTGGTTCTATTACAACTGTAAAATTGAATGATTCCAATCACAAGTTATGGACAAAAGCAATAACCAAATACTTGATTCGTCGAGGGAAACATAATTATCTTACACAAGATCCTCCATTGTCTGATTCAAAGGAGTATGCTAAATGGATTCAGGAAGACAATTTGATTATTACATGGTTGTGGAATAGTATGGAGCCATCACTTGTGACAACTGTGATGTGGATCGATACTACCAAAGAGTTATGGAATTCACTTCAAGATAGGTTTGGCGGATCTCAAAATATCTCTTACATTTTTTATTTTTACTCTACTTTATTTTCTTGTCAGCAAGGTAATAGAACGTTAATTGAATATTTAAGAGAAATCGAAGGATTAATGGGTGAGCTTAACTCTTATCATCTTGTTACTATTGATGTTGAGACATCACGTAAACAACGCGAAGAATTATTTGTTGTCAAGTTCCTGTCTAGCTTAAATCCTGTCTATGAAAGTGCTAAGAATAGTATCTTGACTGAGAAAGATCTCCTAAGTCTTAAAACTGCATATGCTCGACTCCAACGGTTACCCACCTCTCAACATAATCAGAAAGCTTCTGCCTTAGTTGTGTCTGGTAGTCGAGGCAGAGGATCTTTTTCTGGACGGAGTAGAGGATGTGTTAAAGGTCGAGGTGGAAGAGTTCCTTGTTCTCATTGTGGTAGACTTAATCATCCTTTAGAAAAGTGTTGGGATAAGTTTGGAAAACCTGAATGGGCAAATCGAAGCTCTGAGGAGCGTCTTTCTGTTGGTAATTCATTTAACTCTCATGCTCTACCTTCTGCGCAGTCTGCTCATAAGTCTGAAGGTCAACCAGCCAGTGAGCCTTCTGCTTCCTTAGTCCAAACAGGTAGGTCCACTGCCTTATTTTCTTCTTCGTACCCACATTATTGGATTATCGACTCTAGAGCCTCTTCTCACATGATTGGTAATGATTCTCTTTTTAGTTCATTTATCCCTTCTAACAAACAGTCATCAGTCGTTCTTACTAATGGTTCTAAAACCCAAGTACAAGGGTCTGGAACCATTCATACATCTAGTTTTCATTTACCTTCGGTGTTACATGTTCCTAGATTTCCTGTTAATCTTTTATCTGTTAGCCAGTTAACTAAGAATTTAAATTGCTCAGTTACTTTTTGTCCATCCTATTGTATTTTTCAGGATCTTGGTACGAGAAAGATGATTGGTGGCGGGCATGAAAAGAATGGCGTTTATCACTTGTTTGAAGCACTTTCGTCCTCTCATACAGCTCTTGCTTCTTCTGTCTCTCCAGAACAATGGCATTATCGTTTAGGCCACCCTTCAAATAAATTACTTCAGCGTATAGGTTTTTCTAGTCTAACTCAAATTGAATGTGATTCTTGTCAGTTAGGTAAACATTCTCGTTTTTCGTTTCGTAGTCGAGTCAATAAAATTAGTGACCAACCGTTTGATTTGGTTCACTCAGATGTATGGGGTCCTTGTCGAGTTGCCAACAATCATGGGTTTAAATATTTTGTATCCTTTCTGCATGATCATTCTAGAGTTACTTGGTTGTATCTGTTAAAAGATCGATATGAGGTCTCTAGTATGTTTCAAATGTTTTACAATGAGATAAGGACTCAGTTTGGTATTTCTATTAAAGTTTTACGTTCTAATAATGCTTTAGAATATACTTCTTCCTCATTATCTACTTTTTGTAGCACTAATGGGATCTTACATCAAACATCATGTGCTTACACCCCTCAGCAGAATGGAGTTGTTGAGTAAAAAAATAGACATTTATTAGATGTGGCTCGAACTCTGTTATTTCATATGGAAGTCCCATAAAAATATTGGAAGGAAGCTTTACTTACCGCCTGTTACCTCATTAATCGGGTTCCTTCTTCTGTTCTTCATTTTCAGTTTTTGTACTCCATCTTATTCCCTAATCAACCTGTTTTTCCTCTTCCTCCTTGTATTTTTGGTTGTGTTTGTTTTGTCCATCCTTATAGGGTTTCTGATAAACTGTCTCCTCGGTCCACCAAATGTATTTTTCTTGGGTATTCTAGAACTCAGAAAGGTTACAAATGTCTTGACCCTTAATTGGAAAAAACTTTTGTTAGCGTAGATCTCACATTTTTTGAGTCCACACCATATTTTTCATCGAGTGGTACTAGACTTGATACTGGTCTAGTTGATCCTCCAATACCGGTGTCAGTTCTACCGTGTCCCTCTACTCCACCACTCCTAGTTTATTCTAGGCGAAAGTTACATCAATCCCGTGCTACACAAGATGATTTACCGCTTATTGATTTGCCCGTCACTCAAGCGTCTGCTTCTACTCCAGATCTGACTCCTCCTACAAATGAGTATTTCGATCTTGATCTCCCTATTGCTCTTCGCAAAGGTACTAGAAATTCTTAGAGGTATCCTATCTCTCAGTTTGTCTCCTTTAATGCCTTATCATTGTCTGCTCGTTCTTTTGCTTTGAGTTTGTCTGTGGTTTCTATTCCTAAAAATTACTTACCAGACGGTAAAGAAGTGGTCAGTTGTCGTTGGGTCTTTGTTATCAAATATTATCCTCATGGTACTATTGAATGCTTAAAAGCCCGTTTTGTTGCTAAATGGTACACTTAAACTTATGGTGTTGACTATGTTGAGACTTTTTCTCCCGTTGCCAGGCTCAATTCAGTCCGCATTCTCATTTCCCTCGCTATGTTTTTTGGTTGGCCCCTCTTTCAGCTAGATGTAAAAAATGCCTTCTTGTATGGTGATTTACACGAGGAGGTTTATATGGAGCAACCACCTAGATTTGTTGCTCAGGGGGAGTTAACCACCTTTGTCTGTAAGTTAAAGAAGGCTATCTATGGTCTGAAGCAGTCACCTAGGACCTGGTTTGAAAAATTGAGTGGCGTTTTGGCTTTGATCAACTTCTCCCATTGTCAATCTGATCACTCAGTGTTTGTTAAACATACAAGATCAGGTATTGTTATACTTGTGGTGTATGTAGATGATATCATTGTGATTGGGAGTGATTCTAATGGCATAGAAAAAGTGAAAAGATAGCTAAAGACACATTTTCAAACAAAAGACTTGGGACAACTCAGATACTTTCTTGGTGTTGAAGTTTTAAAGAGTAAAGGAGGTATCATTTTGTCTCAGAGAAAGTTTGTGCAAGACTTACTTGATGAGACGGGTATGTTAGGGTCTAAGCCAATAGAAACCCCTATGGATTCTAATGTAATATTGGATAGTGATAGCCGTCCAGATTTTGAAGATAAGAAAAGATATAGAAGTCTTGTGGGAAAGTTGATTTATCTTACTGTCACTAGACCTGATATTACTTTTGCAGTAGGAGCAGTTAGTCAGTATATGCAAAATCCGAAGAAGATCCATTAGGAGGCGGCATGTAGAATTCTACGATATCTAAAACAGTCTGTTGGTAAAGGAATTCTTTACAAGAAGGGTAAAGAGTTGGACATTGTTGGCTATTCTGATGTTGATTGGGCTGGATCCAAAACTGATAGGAAGTCCACAAGTGGATATTGTACTTTCTTGAAAGGCAATCTAGTAACTTAGAGAAGCAAGAAACAAAATGTAGTTGTAAGATCCAGTGCAGAGGCAGAGTATCGTGCTATGGCCTATACAACATGTGAGATTATGTGGGTCAAGAATTTTTTAACTGCGATTGGAATTGATTTCAAAAGCCATAAAAAATGTTTTGTGATAATATGGCAGCAACATATATTGCTAGCAATACAGTTTTTCATGAAAGAACTAAACACATTGAAGTAGATTGTCACTTTGTTCGTGAGGCTGTAATGAGTGGAGAGATTATCACTCCTTATGTTAAGTCTGAAGACCAAATTGGAGATCTTTTTCCTAAGGCAGTTCATAAAGGAGTTTTTTTCATCTATGTTCCAAGTTGGGCATCGGGAATATCTGTACTCCAACTTGAGGGAGTGTTAAATCTCTATATAGGAATTTAGGATTGTGTTCCTATTAGATACATTTTTGATTCTCTCTTTCTTATTTTATTTCTCCTTATTGTACTATATATATGTATATCTCTTTACAATGGAATACATACAAATTTTTCCCCTAAATTCGTTTCTCCCTCTCTCTCTCAACACCTTTCTTTTTTTCTCCTCTGAATACTTGATTATTATGTCCGTCTACATTAGTTTTAGCGTTTATTACTGTCATGATGTTATCAAGTACTAAGAATGGTTTAGTTTGCTGGTCCTTTATGCATTTAGGGTCATTATTTATATTCCTTGGATTAGTCCAATGCATATTGACAACTAAAAATCGATTGGGCTGGAAATTATGTTATCCACATGATTGATGTTGCCTATGTGAATACATGTTTTATGTTATTCTTTGTTAGCAGTTTTATGCACTTAAGACAATACTTGTATGGTGTTAGTCCATGCAATAAGTTGAGAGTTGTATGTTCCGTAACAATTTCTATGTACTATTACTATAACATAAAGCACAAGCATGCTTGCATGAGAATGAATTTGTTTTATGGGCGGTTGCCTACTTTTGGTAAGAAAAATATGGTAACAAAATATATTTTTGTTGAGTCAATAATGTTAGATTTTTAGGAGGAATGTAGAATTAATTGTTTGACAACAACAAGCTATAAGGTTAACAAGTAGTCATTATTTTTCTTGATTAGGTAATTTACATTCAAATTTTATTAATCTAGGAAAGATCAGTTGCAAAGAAAAACGCTTTCAAATTTCTTAATAACATTTGACTATTAAGAAATTGTATACCTGAAATATTCTATTATTGTGTTAACGTAGCAAAAATTTGATGTTGATGTCAGATCTAAGCTTTGATTGCTATCGAGGGTGGGTAAAACATGGCGCTCTTTTAAGACAAGGCTGAAGACAAGGGTATTCCCAAGAAGCTGCGAAAAGCTCTACCATTGTACAAGAAAATCATCAAGCAAGCGGGATGGGAAAGTGATAGGATAAGACTACACTCAACACACTCTCTCACAGAAACTTTAGCAGAATTTAGGAATTAATTGGAATTAGTGACAGTAGGTAGGGAAGGTTGAAGGAGAAATAGATGTTTATTTAGTCGTTTGGCAGGAAATTCGAGAGTCCTGCCAGCTCTTCCAAGAGAAACACTTCTCACAAAATCACAAAAATGATCACCCCCTTTTTCCTCTTACTCCTCCCCTTATATTCCCTAACTAACTTCACTTTACTTTTTTCTTAAACAGCTGTAACTAATTTTCCCAGCACCAAAACATAATTGAAAATGAAAGAGATAACAATATTTTCCTTCTAACCAATCCAATTCACAATTTTGCCCTTCACTTGTTAACATGCTTGTGATGTCTAGAGTTGGTGAATCGTAATGGAGGTCTATCATTACCCTCTACCCAAGTAGACACCTTATCCTCAAGGTGAAAACTGGAAAATTGATCTCTAATTAAATCAGAACGTTCCCATGCAGCTTCAAAATCTGATAAGCTTCTCTATTTGATTAGGGACCCAGCTTTAGTTCCTGATTCTTCCTTCTTGTGGCGCACACCCAACACACTTTTTGGTTCAACCATCAACTCCAGGTCATCTGCCACTCCCTTCATGTCATCTTGTTTCTCCTTCAAGTTCTATTTTAATTCATCCAGTATAGCCTTCCATTCCTCTAGCAACTTCTCCACCATGGGAACACTGGTAGAGTTATGTCCATAGCTGATCAATGGCGGTAGTGTAGGGAACTTATTAGCAACTGCCTTGGACAGTTTAAGATCAACCATTAACTCCTTGGCATAGTCTTCTAAATCAATATCTCCATGAATCCGAGCATAGTTTCTCAAAACCTCCCAAACCTTAGCTTTAACAGCTTCTTCCACGGAGTCAGCGTTAGCTAGAGTAGATTCCTGAACAGCAGCTTCCTCAACATTCTCGTCTTCCCTAGTTTGTGCTTCACCAATTGAAGTAGTAGAGGAAGCTCCACAGCATTTGCATTATCAGAGTTCTCTGATTCAGCTTCTTTTTTTTTAGATATCAAAAAAGAGATGGCAGCTCTTGCATTCTTCTTTGCTGCTTCAGCAGCCTCTGCCTCTTTAGCCTTAAGTTCAGTTTTCTGCCCTTCCTTCTCCTCCATAAGCTTCACTAAATCTTCTTCCTGCCCTTCTTTCCTCAATTCTCCTTTCACAAATTCTTGTAACTCCTCATCAATTTCAGTCCCATCATCATCGAAAATGATATCTACAATCTTAAACACCTCATCCAATCTCCTAACATCACTGAAAGCCTTAATCATAAACTTATAACTTTCATTATCCATCTGCAGCTTCTTTACCATTATATCAAAAAATGATTTTGCCTCGTCAATCTTCCCCACTTTAACTAATTGATCAACCAATCTGTTATAAACTCCCAAGTTCGGTCTCAAACCTGCGTCAATCATCTTCTGAAAATAAGTTGCCCCATCGTCAACCCTACCCACTTCAAAATAAGTAGCCATCAACAGATCACAAGTATACTCATCTGGATTCGCCCCCTTCTCCCTCATTTCTCCATAAAGCTTTTCAGCCTCAGCCAACATTCCATTCTTACACAATTGATCAATCGAATTAGTAAATGACAATGTATTAGGACTACACCTATACTCACTCATCTTCCTGAAAACCTCAATAGAATACTCAATTCTCCTTTAGGCACAATACCCATCAACCCTCACATTAAAGCTACCCAAATTCACTGCCAACCTCTTAGGAGGCTTATTTCATTAATCATCCTATCAAACAAGTTCAAAGCCTCATCAAACTTCCCATTTTTAAACAATGCATCAAGCATCGAATTATACGCCACTGCACTCATACTGGAGTTCTCCCTCACAGCCTCATTATAACACTCTATTGTTGACCCAGGTATGACAACCCAAGAGGGGGGGTGAATTGGGTTTTATTTATCAAAACGAATTTATAAAACTTTTCTTGAAAGATAAAAATTATTTCACTTTTTCTTTTGAGAATAGAAGTGAAGAAGATGAAAATAGAAGTTATCTAAGATGCAATCAAGAGAATAGCAATAATAAATAATCTCAAGTGCAAGTAAATGTAAAGAGTATAGGGATAGAGAGAGTGCAAACTCAAATTACGTGGTTCGGCAAACCTTGCCTACGTCCACGGGCTCCTAGCTCCTCCACAAGCTAGGCTTTCCACTAAGTTGTAGAATACTTTACAACTTGCTTGATGAACAACTTCACCAAGACTTTTTTCCTTCAACTCTTGATAACACCACACCAAGAGTTCTTCTTGATGAACAACCTCACCACGGAAAGAGTTCTCTCAAGGATATCTTTTATCCTTTACAAGAAGATCTCACTCTCACACAATATAAGAACAAAGAAAAGTTTTTACAACAAAAGTACAACTCTCTTCAAAGAGTAGATAAAGAATATAAAAGCTCTATAAACTTGATATTTCTCTTGGCTTTTTTGCTTGATAAAATGCTTCTCTTGCACTTGTTGAATGCATGGGAGAATGGCTCCTTTTATAGGCAAATGAGATGAACTTAATCAAGTGAAGACACCATCTCCAAATTTTCTGCCCACCATAAAAACCGTAATCTTTTCTGCCATTTTTGTCAATGTTTCGTTTGAAATTTGAAAATCTACAAAACATAAAATATTTTAAAATTTGAATAAGCTTTCCAACGCATCAAGAATCAAGTCATTTGGATATCTGTAGCTCAAGATATGGCCAAAACACCATTCGGTACTCATGCGACTTGATTTTTCTTTCTTGTGTCAGTCCACCAAATTGAATGATAATTCTGTCAGCCTTCCGTTTGAAATTTGAATTTCTTCAAAACATGAAAGATCTGTACATTTAAATAAGCTTTTCAAAACATTAAGAATCAAAGCATTTGGATATCTCTATCTTAAGATATGGCCAAAACACCATTCAGTGCTCATGTGAGTTGATTTTTCTTCTTTGTGTCAGTCCACCAAATTGCATGTCAATTATGTCAGCCTTCTGTTTGAAATTTGAATTTTTTCAAAACATATGAAATGTTCTCATTAAGTCATCTTTCCAATGCCACAAGAATCAAGTCATTTTGATTTTTCTAGCTCAAGATATGTCCAAAGGAGTATTCGGTGCTCATGTCAGCTGCTTCCATTTGTCTTTCAACTTGCATGATGATTTGGACAACCTTGCATCATGTGTTATATTCCTTGAGTCAATCCTTGTTCTTAAACTTTGGTGCCTTTAACATGTAGTCTTCTCCTTAGCTTCAACAATTCATTTTAATAAGCCTCTTCTTGATTTTAAAATTATTTCAATGATCTTACTCTTGCACATAAATAAACATGTTAGTAAATCTCAATTAATCAATGTGTATTGTTATCATCAAAATTATCATGTAGCCTTAGGGCTAACAATCTCCCCCTTTTTGATGATGACAAACCATTGATTGCTTTAAAATATAATCTAAAATCAAGAATGAAAATAAAATCAACAATAAGCAAAAAGAATGGCACTTGTTATGAATATAAGCAATCCAACTATTTCTCCCCCTTTTGTTATCATCAAAAAATGTAATCAAATTAACTACTCCCGCTAAATATATTCTCTCCCTTTAACATATGCTATCATATTAAAGCAAAATTAAGACATATCCAACATGCCTAATTCTCTTCTAATTATGCTAAATCTATCTTGACTAAGGGGTTTAGTAAATATATCGGCTAATTGTTTATCGGTGGGAACAAATTTTAAAGAAATATTACCTTTTTGCACATGATCTCTAATAAAATGATGTCTAATCTCTATATGCTTAGTCCTAGAGTGTTGTATGGGATTTTTTGAAATGTTGATGGCACTTGTATTGTCACATTTGATGGGAATATGATCAAATACCACACCATAATCTTTTAAAATTTGTTTCATCCAAAGAGATTGTGCACAACAACTTCCTACTGCAATATACTCGGCTTTCGCGGTTGATAATGCAACATAATTTTGTTTTCTACTAAACCATGATACTAATGCATGTCCTAGAAAATGGCAAGAGCCACTAGTGCTCTTTCTATCAAGAAGACTTCCAGCAAAGTCCGCATCCGAATAACGAATTAGATCAAAATTATCACACTTAGGATACCAAAGACCTAGATTTATGGTTCCAAGAAGATATCTAAATATCCTTTTGACAGCCTTAAAGTGAGATTCCTTTAGACAAGATTGAAATCTAGCACACATACACACACTAAACATAATATCAGGTCTACTAGCAGTTAAATACAAAAGAGAGCCAATCATACCTCGATATTTTGTTACCTCAACATCTTTTCCTTTCTCATCTTTGTCAAGCTTGTTTAATGTACCCATAGGTGTGTTATATGTCCTTGAATTATCACATAGCCGGCAACCGTCTTGGAAGATCGCTTCGTGTATTAGCTTGAATTAATGAAGATCCCATTCTATTGATTCTAGATTTGACGTCGCAAGGAAGAAGTTCAATTCTCCCATTAAGCTCCTGTCAAATTCTTGTTGCATGCACTGAAGAAAATTCTCACACATCGAGACATTAGTACACCCAATATATACATCAACACGAGATTTGCATTAATAATCATCATTTTTTGGTTTAACAAAAGAGTGTATCACCTTTTTTTATTTCGAAACCATTATCAATAAGAAATTTGCTCAATCTATCATACCATGCTCTTGGTGCTTGTTTCAAGCCATAAAGTGCCTTTTTGAGTTTGAAAGCATGGTTTGGAAAATCATGATTTTGAAAATCAAAAGGTTGCTCTACATAGACTTCCTCCATAATGTGACCATTTAAAAATGCGATTTTGACATCCATTCGATACAATGCAAAATTTTGATAACATGCAAATACACAGAACATTCTAATGGATTCTATCATCGCAACCCGTGTACACATGGTAATATAGCTCAATAATCAATAACCAAAAATTAACTATCATATGATTGTAAGAATACTTGAGCTTCTAGCAAGTCTAGCTTTGTTTCTAATAATGGTGCCATTTTCATCTACTATATTTCTAAAAATCCATTTAGTGCCTATAATAGAATGATTTTTGGGTCTAGGGACTAATTCCCAAAATTGATTTCTCTCAAATTGATTCAATTCTTCTTGCATAGCCAAAATCCAACTTTCGTCATTTTCGGCTTCTTTAAAAGATTTTGGTTCAAATTGAGAGACAAAAGCAAAATGATTACAAAAGTTCTTAAAAGAAGATCTAGTTTTCATAACTTGTGATGGTTCACCAATAATGAGATCTTTAGGGTGAGCTTTTGCATACCTCCATTCCTTTGGTAATTCTTGGGAAGAATCATTTACTTCCACGAGCTTGTCTTGTTGAAGTTTTAATTCATCTTGACTCGTTTCATCC